>JABCJY010000202.1:0-85723 GCA_013184415.1 Fusarium concolor | reverse complement strand
AATCAACCACTATGGAGAACTTTATTATAAGATGAGACTATGGTAATGAAAAACTTTCTGTATATTTATTAAGTTATTTTCTATTAAAGGAGCGTAAGAAAAAGAAGTTCCGTTGAGAGTAGACAGCGGAGCTATTGAAAAACAAAATGATCCATTCCGATCAAACACGTTGGTTTGTTATCCTCATTCAACGGTAATATTGGGCTAAAATTACCCAATTATGACTGGGACAACGAAGACAATAAGCCCGGCCATAACCGCCATTTCTCCACTGAGAGCGGTAAAGCCGCCAGAGGCTCCATTGACAATGGCAGAAGTTTGGGCAGAGCCGGTTGAAAGACCAGGGGTTGGAATGTCAGACACGGGGCCGCTCGGATGATTGGCATCAGGCTCGGATCCGGAGCCATAGCCAGGCTCAGAAGAAGTTGGTTGGTGAGACTTGGCAGGCAGGGCCTCAGTAGCCGAATGATCGGCGCTTCCATGCTCGTAACCTGGTGGATGGGGTTGCGGAGCGTAGGGTTTAGCAGAGCCAGGGTGAGAAGAATCTTCAGGAGGTCGACCCTAATAACAAAAGTCAAAGCAAAGTTATACTAAACCATACCCTTTCTATAATAGCATCTGGGGGTTTATTCTTGAAATAATTAAATTTATGTATGAATATATCCAGGCCAGTTTTATTCCACTCCTCACTGTGACGGGAAAAATTCCCATGCAGAATGCCTTATTCAATTGAAATTAAGCGCCGAGAAGCAAGCCACGATATGCAAGGTGACCAACGAATGTCACATCATCCCTGTGACCTTCCTACCTTGTTTTTGTATTTATCCGAATAACTGTTCTGCATAAGAAAATTAATCGTAGTTATGCAGAGAATTGCAATTACACATAAGGGGGAAAAATAGGCCATAAATAGGAACATGCAGCCTAGTTTCTCCATTCCCGTACCTGCGAATCAAAATATACTTGCAG
Organism: Fusarium concolor; assembly: GCA_013184415.1. Classification (NCBI taxonomy): domain Eukaryota; kingdom Fungi; phylum Ascomycota; class Sordariomycetes; order Hypocreales; family Nectriaceae; genus Fusarium; species Fusarium concolor. The sequence continues at coordinate 84,754 of JABCJY010000202.1, read as the reverse complement.
GCTTATCTTGGCCAATATGCGCACCGGTTCTGAGGAGGAGCATTCCAGCGATAAGCCTCCACAGTCCACATTCCGTGAAGCTGCTGTCACTCCTAGAAACGTGCGAATGATGCACGGAGGCGTTGATGGAGTTGTCGAAACTGAAGCCACCCCACCGGATGTGTTAGCACCGCCCTCACATATATCTTCATCACATACTAGTAACGAGGGAAATCCACCGGCCCAAACACTTCGAACGGATGAGCAACGCGATTCACCACTGGCGCGTCATTTAGTTGACCATTTCCAATTCGGGTTGGTATTCAGACGACATTTGAGCCTTTTCGTAGTTCTATCATGCTAACCGCTTCGCGAAGCTTCACAAATCGAGGACAGAATGCCACTCATGTAGCCGGGTCTACCATTGGCACACTCCTGGATCAGGTTTCTTCAGAACCTCCAAATGTAAGCTTTATCACTGATCCAATGGTAAATTGATAACATCTTCTGACATCAACGATAGATATCCGGTCTTGAAATTTTGTAAGTTTCAAGAAGCTTATTCTTGCCATTTGGCTTTTGGTCGTCCTGTTCCAACTCTTTTTTATTAGTTTTCTACCTCCAATTTATGCCGAAGATCAAGTCGCGCGCCATACTACTTTGGACGCGGATCCGGAGATATGCAGAGAACTCACGCAGCACTTGCGTCTAGATCCGTTCTTTTTGACCCAAGAGGCTTGGAATTCAAATGGATTCTTAATGAATCAGCAAGGTTGGGGATCCGCCCAATCGAAAGACTACAAAACCTACAGTCAGAAACCCAGTCTAAGAGTCCTTGCAAAAACTGAGCTAAGAGATGATCCCAGGTTACATGACACGGTTTCTCATCAAGTTCCTCCAAGATCCTGACTTTCCAAAAGACAGCCATATCCGCGAGTATTCCTGGCTTTTCCTCGCCTTTAGTGTATTCTGGATGAAAACATCGGATGATGATGTATCCTGCGTGCTTATTTGCTATGATGATTCGTTTCAAATCAAGGACGATCTATTAGCAGTATTTAAGGATTATCCTAAAGACAATATTAAACAGAGTCCATTCGCCATATATGATGCGTTACTGAGAGTCATCACAAAGCAATATGACGATGCACTGTGGCTCTTTAGAAACCCCATCAGGAGTATTGAGAAAGTAAGATTTTTTCATTCGTGCAGTATTGATACTGACAGTCTATGAAGAGTCGCCGAATCTTTGCAAAACGTTTATCGAATCTCCAAGGTTTAAATGATTTAGGTGTGATAATTACTTATGCTAGGATGTTTGAGCTTTCTCGTCACGTTATTCATATGAGAGAAACACTCCAAGCCGCCACACAAACAGCCAACTCGGCGCTACATCATGTCGACTCGCATGCTCATATCTTCCCTCATCACCGAGTACATGGACGCGAGGGCTTAGAAGAAAGAGCCGTAAACACTATTGCCGGGCTTCAATCCACCGCCGGTATCCTAGCAAACCTGAAACTAAGAGCTGACGCGTTTATTGATAGGCTGGAAAATGAGATTCGCTTTGTAGGAGCTCCATGATGCGGATCAAATGTTAGCTGACCATTCGCATAGACAAACAATATCGTGAGTGTATACCAGCTACAGAATACTCAACGGATGCTTCAAGAATCTCGAGATGAGGAAAAAGACCTGGTAACAGTTGTCGGACAACTCACGCTAGTTTTCCTTCCTGCAACGTTTGTCAGCGTAAGTGATATGAAGAATAGTATTTGTATTGGGTTACAAAAGGCTGACTGTTCTTCTTCGTATTAGGGGTGCTGGGGTATGAACTTCTCCTCGATGGATGGAAAGCGCATTCGAGTGGCATGGAGAGATAGCTGGATGTTTTTTATCACGACATTCGGGGCAGTGGCTGCGTGCTACTTTCTCTATCGCTATCTTATGTACCGACGCAAAAGGAAGCGACATACAGGCACGACGCAGCAGGGTCCTTAACAATGGCTAAGTCGATATAAGTTTGAGATATTGGTCGCTTAACAATCATGATTTGGAAAGATTCTAGACCGATACTTTATGTGCAAAATCCCGGTAGAGACTTATTTGTTTTTTCTGAACTTGTATCACGAGACATTTATATGTGGTCCTAAAGGACTTTCTCCTATAGAGGTTCTGGTCCATCTAAATGTGGCTACCTTCTCGGCTGCGATAGCTTACCATCCTTCGAGGCAGGGAGAGGACTATGACTGTACTCTCGATCCTCAAATTCATCAAATTCTTCCCCCTCGGAGAAGTCGTCCTGCATGTTTTCATCTGCCCCACGATACTCAGGCTTGTGCGAAGAGTAGCGAGATCGCCGACTTGGCTGAGCCGAAATGATCACCGCTTGTTCTGTCGGTAAAGTGCGAGGCTGAATTACGGCTACTATCAAGTGTGATAGCTACTCTCGATGACCCTATGTGTCTAGTTCTCGGCCGCCCTGATACAGAGTTTGTCAACCTCGGGGCTTCATGTGGTTCGGCATCAAAATGGCCTGAGTAGTGAGCGTATTCCTCATCCTCATCCTCCTGGAAGTCATCGTCTCGGGCCTGGCGCACTCTGGCCTGGAAGGTCTCGTCTCCCTCTTTCTTCGACTTCCAGTATTCTTCGAATTCCGTCGTCGTATCAGCTACAGATCGGAAGTGGCCGGCAGTCAGGATGGCCGCCATCCCATTATCTTTGCTGGATATCTCATTGTTCTGAAGGGGCGTCTCTTTATCATATAGGGCAAGGCCTGCGGCAATCCGCACGGCGTTCCGAATCTGGCGCCCGTTCCAAGGGCCCTTCTTCTTTTTGTTGGCTTTTGAGTATTTCTTGTACTCGTCTTCTACAAACTTCCTGATCTTGTTGTCGAGGGCCATGATATATCCGTTAGTGGAGGTCTTATCCTTCGCATGCTCAACTCTGGGGAGACGGTTCAGGTTAGACTGAAGAATTTGGATCGTGCCATGCAGGCTCAAGTGCGGATAGCATAGGCTCAAATGCACGCGCGACCGAAACGCTTCATCGAGGGCCCCTACTCGGTTTGTGGTAAGGAAAATTTGGTGACAGGCGAACGCGGCTGGATCCGAACAGGACCTGTCAACCCATTCAGTGAAAAGATCAAACTTCCAACAAAGACACAACAGTCGTGCGATGTAGTTATAGAGTATCGCCCATATTTCGAGCAAGACTCCCGAGGTGTCATCGCGGTGGTGTACCTAGATAGTATTTTCAATAGCGTAAACTCTATTTCTGAAGCTCTTTCGGACGCTTCGTTGAGAAAGTCAACCTGTTCTCATCCTGTCAACACACCGCCACAAAAGTCCCTTCCTAAACCTGTGACACTTGGTTCACTTCAACCAGGAGAAATACGGATATCGAACGACCCAGAGCTTCACATGATCAAACCACAAGAAACTGCAGCATAGAGATGGTTCTGAGCGATGGTCTACAAGTCTCACTGATACAATATGGGTGCCTTGACTGTACTATTGGTATGGCTGAGAAGAATAAGGATACTCGTATTATTATTCCTAGGATCCAGAGTTGATGTTCAGTTTTCTTATATCGTCTTACATCCATACTACAAAGATGGGCAGCGCTCAGACCTTTGTTGATGCACCAGCTTTCTCATGCACTGTTTCTGCCATAGACTCTCCTTTGGTCTGTAAAGGCTGACCAATAATAGCTTCGAAGTTCTAGCAGTCCATGTTAGGATATCTGGAGTGACTTGCCGAAGTTTGGAGAGTAGACTTACAGGACCTTCAAAGGTCTTGCCATAAATGAGCCAGTATAAAACAAGAATCAAATAAAATATACCGACAACTACGGAAACATAATCTTCACAAGTTAGCAACCTGTCTGGTTCTAGCCTTCAGGGAGACTCACTCATCGTATTTGCAGATACAGGAAGTCCGGCAGGGAAACAAAAGAACTGTGAAGAGTTAGCGACAGGCCAGGTGAGCAACACCACAGTACTTACGATAGTGATAACGACAACAAAGATACTTGCGACGACGTTGACAACGGCGCCGGTTATTGGCCCCATCCTTGCCGGTGTCTTTCTAGTTTGATATTCCCTCAGAATACTTCTTCCTCTCACCAATAAAGCAATAACCGGTCCAGTATATGACACATTGAGGAAGATAGTACATGAAGCAATGTAAGCACTGAAAGCCACCGCAGGCCCCAGGTATAATAGTCCAAATAGGATATTGAAGATGAAACATAACGTGATTGTTCGGACTGGAACATCGAGCTTCGGTTCGATATGGGAGAAGTAGTGGTGGCAGATAATTCCCTTATCTCTGGCCATGGCGTAAAGAAGTCGACTGGCACTGGTGATACTAGCTGAAGTGCCGTTGATGAAGCAGACACTTAGCATGAGGGCTAGGATGGTTGCTGCGGCGCGACTCTTGGTGCTTTGAAGGAAGAGTTCCACGATAGGCATGCCGGTGTTTGATGCGAGGATGGTTGCCGGGTCGGTGAGGCAGAAGAGGATAACCAGGATGAATACGAATCCACTATAGGATGTTAGAACAATTATAAGTACTATCGAAGAAAAGAGACTTACGTGATTCCGCCAACAACAATAGCCAGCATCATAGCTCGGGGTGCATCTCTTGAAGGATTCGGCATCTCTTCAGTTAAATGCAAGACTACATCGAATCCAATAAGGGATAGTGCCGATTGCAGAAGACCAAGGATCCAAGCAACGCCATCTGGCCAGCCTGTTTCGTTGTTGAATTCTGTAAAGACTTGACGGGCATCTGTCTTTGGTGACATAGATAGCAGAATGATACTCATGATGACGACCGAGAGGACGGACCAGTACACTTCCATAGGTATTAGATAGTCCACTGTATATAGGCTCGTCGTACTTACAAGCCATATCATTCCAACGGCCCAGAATTCTGTTTCCCCAGATATTTCCGGCCGTGCCGAAGGAAAGGATGGCGATGAAGAATAGATATGTCTTCCAGGCGGTGGCTTCGTAGGCATTATTCGAGGCGACGACAGCTGCGGCCGAGACAAGCTGGGCTATTGGAGTAAGTATGTGAAATTTCAGGTTGATGGTGTGCAATCTTACCGGCGAAGAAAGCTTGAGTAGTCACAACAGTAAGCCAGCCGGCGATATTGGTCCATCCGATAAAGAAGCTCTATAGACTGTTAGTCTATTTCCGTGCATGTCGTACAACGAAGCGGAAGCGTACCATGGATCGTTTATACCTTGGAGTGCACAAGGCGTACATAAAGTGGTATTGTCCACCTATGAGGAGTTAGCCAATTTTCTGCAGTGATCATATTGAGTGTCGTGCCCACCTGCTGTAGGCCAGAGTGCAGCCATTTCTCCAAGACTGGCCGCAAGGGCCAAATTGCAGATAACGCAAACTATGAAGCCATAGATAAAAGACACCGAGCCTCCAGAGGGTAGGATATATGCGATGGTACCAGCGAGTGCAATCCATGTACTGAGGCGGGGGTCAGTAAAAGCAACAGGGGAGGACGAGAGTGGGCTGACTTTAGAATCGCAAAAGCCATGGCAACCATGGTAAGAGTGGAGAGACGCTGCTGAAGAGCGCCCTCTTTCGTTGAAGAAGCCATCGTTGAAGCTGCAATTGGATAATGATGAAGTGATCTCGCCACGATTTTTCGAGGACAAAGCTTGACTCATATACTCGGCGCCGTTCACACATACGTAACGCGTACTCGGTAGTGCGACGCTTATCAAGGAAAGGGGACCTCCTCACGACATCTCTATCTATCACTTAGCTTTGTCTTCATTGGTATGTTATCTTCCAAGTCGTCCAAACTGTCGGGATATCCTGATAGCTGTGGCGCTAGGAGGCGATTTACCCCAGGTTTTCAGATATCAGGAAGTTCCACTAAAACTACCACAAACGGAAAGTTTGCGAGAAAAGTCAGGCGTACGATTGGCGCGTTAGTTGGCCAAGGCACTAAATGTCCTTGACAAAGTTTATTGCTGGGAACGTTGGTTCGCCTAGCGGATTGCGGGGGAGGATCTAGATTGTTGCTTTTCTCACAAAACTGCCTGTTTGGGTAAAAGAAGCTCAGATAATCCCTATCATACTGGGGCATAAACATCGCATCTTGATCACTTGAACAGGATAGACAAGATTGTCATTGTCTTCTCGTGAAATTACTGGAAAGGGTAATTTGTTTGGACTTGGTGATGAGCTGAGGCGAAGATATGAACCAACCCGGTCCGAGGATAAAATGAATAACCGTCCTCTGCGATTCAACTAATCGTTTCTTCCTGTCAATCTTCTGCTTATCTTTGCCAATATCAGCGTTTTTTTCTTTGATTGTGTTATTGGTATCTTGGATTGCACGGCCATTGACAACTCACCCTCTGTCTATTGCCAATTGACATCAACACAACTCTTCAACGACGTTGCATAATGTCTTCTCGAGATGGTTTCTCATGGACTGAGTCTCAAGGACTCAAAGCCGGTGTTCCATGCATTGGCGCCATCAGTCCTCCTACAAATCTGACAGACAAAAACACCAAGTTTGATGTAATTGTCGTTGGAGCAGGATACTGTGGTTTGACTGCAGCCCGCGACGCAAGCATTGCTGGTAAGATCCTTCCTCAACTACTTACAATATTTCGTAAGCTTTTTATTATATGTTTGCTAATAATACTACAGGCCTGAAGGTTTTGCTCATTGAAGCCCGCGATAGAATCGGCGGACGTTCATGGAGCTCAAACATCGAAGGTTACCCGTATGAGATGGGCGGAACTTGGGTGTACTGGGGTCAACCAAACGTCTGGCGTGAGATCTCAAGATATGGTATGCAGGATGAACTTGAGATTACATATGACTTCTCCCGAGGCATCAACAAATACCTCCTGGTGACACCCGAGGGTACTCAAAAGTTTACTCACGAAGAGGAGGTAAGTGACCCCAATCTTTCTGCCTATGGACAACTCGAGACTTACAATACTTAGGATCAACTAATGGAAACTGCCCTTAAGAAGTTGGTCAACGTCGACGGCCAAGGAGGTCGAGAAGCATTGGTTTTCCCTCACAGCGCCAATCTCGGACCAACCGCTGCCAGATACGACCGCATGTCCGTCGCAAACCGCCTCGCTGAGATTCAAAACGACCTTACACCTAACGAACGCACCTCCCTAGAGACTTTCGTTCTCCTCTGTAGCGGCGGTACCCTTGAGACAACCAGCTTCTACGAATTCCTCCACTGGTGGGCTCTCAGTGGTTACTCATACCAAGGCTGCATTGAGTACCTCGTCAAGTACAAGTTCCGAGGAGGCCAGTCAAGCTTTGCTATTCGTTTCTTTAAGGAAGCTTTGGCAACTGGAAACTTGACATACTCGTTTAACACACCAGTGGCTTCGGTGAAGAGTGGTCCTGCTGGTGTAGAGGTTACGTCTCGCAGTGGTCAAAAGTTCCGGGCGTTGAAGATGGTCAGTGCTATGCCGCTCAACATTCTCAACGATGTGACTTTTGATCCTCCTCTTATTCCGGGCAAAAAGTCAGCTGCAAATATTGGGCACGTAAATCAGTGTGTCAAGGTTCATGCGGAAGTTTCTGATCGAGATCTGAGGTCGATGACTAGTATCAGCTATCCTCACAATAAGCTGTCATATGGCTTTGGTGATGGTACTACCCCAGCTGGCAATACTCATATTGTGGCGTTTGGTGGTCAGTTCAATCACTTCCATCCTGAAGAGGATATCGAGAAGACCAAGGATGCTTTCAAGGGCTTTGCTCCTATGGACATTAAGCGTTTGGTAAGTTGATGATACGCAAGATGAACTAGAATTATTCTCACAGCTTTCTAGGTTTTCCACAACTGGTCTAAGGATGAATTTGCCGAGGGAGCTTGGTAAGCTAATATCCTCTCTTCACAGGTTCAAAGCTAACAGCTCCAGGTTCTTCTCGGCTCCTGGCCTTCTAACCGACCATCTTGGCGACATGAGAGCTACACAGGGCAACATCGTATTCGCTTGTTCTGATTGGGCTCTTGGATGGCGTAGTTTCATTGATGGCGCAATTGAAGAAGGAACACGCGCGGCCATGGCTGTCCGCTCTAGTCTCTCAGAGCGAAGCCATCTATAGTCAACCAAGGATTGGTCTAATTTGATGTAAGATGCGTGTATCAAAGTTGGACGGAAGTTTCTGTTCTTTCTATATATCTTTGGAGATAGCAAACATACAATTTAGAGTTATCCTGAAATCTCCATTTGTTGACAGACTCTTATCTTTTTGAAATTGGGCCAAAGAATTTTGGTAGACTATTTCTAGGCTTGCATAGTACAGAAGCCGTCTACTGGAAAGTTGTACGAGAAGTCATGATGCCCCGTTATTGTCCCCAGTTCCATCTCGGCGCAACATCTCAGTTAGGAAGTTATGATGCGAACAGCCTCGGCATAACTCAATCGGCCTTAGTGGATATTAAGCGTGGCTTGAAATTCTCCTCAAGACCCTTAAATCTAAAACCTTACTTCCTGTTTATTGTGAAACCGCAACAATAAAGATGGCACAGCCCAAATCACAACCCGCAAAGGCGCAACAGCCGTCTAAGCCATCAACTTATCTCTTCCTCTACAACGCCCTCTCAGCCCTCCTACGATTCACTCTCCTTCTCAGAACCATCTATCTCTGGTTCAATCAAGGCAATGGCGCTGTATGGGATGAGCTCAACACCATCGCCCGATGGACCGAGACTTTCACTATCATAGAGGTCATCCACGCCGTGACTGGCGTTGTTCGAGCAGCACCAGCTACAACAGCGTTGCAGGTGGCTGGTCGCAACACCATTGTCTGGGCTATCGCCAGGAACTATCCAGAAGTTGGCTTCAGAGAAACAGCGTACAGTCTAATGCTCATGGCTTGGAATGCGGCTGATGCAGTGCGATACCTGCTATTTGCAGTCCAGACTGGAGCGGGATCTGTGCCTGCGGCTTTGACATGGCTGAGGTACGAAGCATTAGACATCTTTATGAATCGAAGATACTGACTAGCTGAAAGATACAACATGTTCATTGTTCTTTACCCATCGGAATTCTTTCTGAGATGAAACTTGTGTACGAGGTAATTGAGCCTTCTCAAGCTCGAAACCTAGCGTATCAGTATCTGCTCTGGTTCGGTTTGGCTATCTATTTCCCGGGTAAGAATATCCCAAATTTCGGTTAATTGGTCTCTGTACTAAATCATATGGTAGCATTCTATATCCTTTTTGGACATATGTTGGCCCAAAGGGCCAAGTTGAACCGCGCCAACTCCAAGAAACAAACTTGAGCTGTAGACTTTGGGACGGATCAGTTGATCTCAAAGGTCAAAGGAAGAAACTGGGGGTCTATCAGTGCATAGAAAAGACAGTTTCCGGTCTTCAGAACGCTCTTTGAAGTGAAAGTGTAAAAGGGGAGAACTACAGGAATTGTCAACGAACAACATGGAGAAACACCGGCATTGAATGAGAATGGAAGGATTTATAGATATACAGCATATTGAAGAAGGAAATTAAGGAAAGGTATCCAGAATTCCTTTCTCCCAGTCGGCATACTGGGGCGGGCTCTCAACATTCCATTTACCCCAAAATAGTTTGCCATGCGTCCCATGTTCTTTGAGAATGTTCTTGGCACCAAGTGAGGCTGGGTCTCGGTTCACCTGCAAGTTCCAAGTTTTGTACTTTGGATTCTTGCTCATGGTGGATCCGGCATCAACACGGTAGTCAGAATTATGCCAAACTTTCCCCATCGTCTCGGCAGTGAGCTTCTGGTGCATCTTCTGCCAGATCGCCTGTCCATTCTTGTCGATTATTTCCTTCATCGCTTTCTTCGATATGAGGGGCTTTTTGTTCCGCATAGAAGGGCCTTCATCAGCTGTGTCCTCGTCGTCGCTCGGTGGCTCACTTGGTCCACGTGGCCCTCCAGGCCCCTTTGTTACAGGTCTAGGCTTAGAGCTAGAAGGATCGGATGACTGCTGGGGAGAGCCAGTTGGGGTATTGGCAGATCGAGAGTACTATGATACGAGGAGACAAATCAGCAACTTGAAGCTCTGTACAAACAACTACAAATTTGGAAGTCGGGGACCATACCACATAATACGCCGCTGCGCCAACTACGACGACAACACCACCGACCACGGCTTTGGCAGGAAGAGGGAGTGCCTTGGCCTCGGATACTGCCTTGGAGGCATTCCTCTTTAGGAAGACCATACAACTGGTCACGGCTGCAATGGCTCGGGCCCCAACTCCACCGGTTTCGGTTTTATCTTTTGAGTCCCCAGGTCCCTCAAATGAAGACTTATTCGCTGCAGGCTGGCACTTGGCCGTATCGAGGACTTCCACTGGACGTTGAATAGTAATTTCATCTGCTGGGAGTTGAACAAACACCAAATCTTTGGCCTTGGGTTTATCCGGGAGCTTTTGAGCTATTGCCTCAAGGACCTCGCCACTTGGTCCTGTCGCGAGGAGTAAAGTTGCGAGCCATGCCCCTGAAAGATAGAGAACCTGGAGAGGTGCCTGAATAGCTGCCATCTTTACTATAAAGAACTTATCCTGTTTTTCTCTCAAATCCTGAGAAAAGAATCCAGCTGGAAGTAAGATGATAAGAATAACAAAAGTCTGAGCGGGGCAATGTCTTTGGAAAATCGAGATGGGATAGTAGACTTGGCAGTATCTTCACGGCTTGACATTTGTTCCCGTCACTTGGACTTCCCCGCTTCTAACTTTCTTGATGGTTGAAAATAAGGCCGCACTATCACGTCCTATGATTGTGGCCTCCTATCATAGGCTGCTAATGCAAGCTGCATGGAAAGCCACAATAAGCAATTATCTTCGTCTCACACGAGTTTACTGGCTACAAAATCAGGCTTGCAATGAGTAAGCATTATTAATGCTGATATAATAATATGCCCGTCAAATCGAGCATGTAGATCTCTTGAGCAGGCTCTCATTAGCCGCCCAGATGCATTAGAGATAGCTAAAGGAGGAAACCACTGCGAGCCTTATCGAAGCCACAAGGCAGCGTAACCACGCCTACATGATCAATATGCCGTGCTAGCTGATACTCTTCAAGGAGAGATAGTAATGTGTTAGATCCGGTCAGGGCAAGAAGCGTGAAGCTGCGAAATATTCACAACACTTGTAGTCAGGCCAGAGCCTTGAATTTCAGCATCCGGATATGTAAAGAGTAGGTAGCGGTAGGCTGGACAACATGATAAAGAGCACAGTTTTCAGCATCCGGGAAGTATGACCAAGGACTGTATATGGAACTCGAATGCAGATCTAAATCATATCTATAGTATAGAGGACTTAAAGGTTGGTTTTAATTTAATCTAGTATTTAAGGTTCATTTAGCCTTATCGCATTTGAAATTCCATATATTCGATTCATTTATGACATCACCGCTTAACCTCGTCAGCATTTATTGGCCTTTTCCTTCGGATTCCTTCTTTTTGTTGTCCCTTCAAGGGCGACAGATCCCTGATTCCATTAATGCCAGCATTAATCCAACCAATAAAATAGTGTCATTTATCCTATTTCTCTGTCGATCCCTTGCCTGAAAGAACGCTTCCTTGGTCCACAATATGCCGTGCAGTCCTGCTCATTTCCAGTTGGCGTTCTGATCCCAGACATCCTTGTCCTCAGGCTACTTACCCTGCAGAAACACCCACTCTAAGCGCCCAACTACCCTTGGCCTTATCCTCCAAATTTCTAGGTTCGCTAGCCAATCGTTTTCCTAAGCGCTGGGCATAGCCGCCTGGACCGCCACCATGTTTTTGCCCTTCTCCAGCCCCAATGTTTAGGCAACAATAACCCCATCTTGCGACAATCCCTAGTATCAGCATCTTCTCTTCTCACAGCAGCTTGAACTACATTTATTGACATCAGGATGTCATCTCATTAGCAGTTGAACAGTATGGCTACCATCAGCAATAGCCACTTTGGCGACCATACTATCATCCATCAGGGAAACGTCCAAGGGAATGTTTACTATGGAACGCCACCCCACAAGCCCGCGCCGGCCCGTGCCGAAGTCGTCCGTGTTATACCTTATCCGCGCAACGAGGATATAGTGCATCGCAAGAATCTCATTGACAGGCTAGATGAGCTTTTACCGCAGACATCAGGATACCGCAGCGCTGCCCTCTGTGGCTTAGGGGGGTCAGGGAAAACACAGATCGCGTTAGACTATGTCTATCGACGATGCGATGCCGACGATAAATGTTGTGTCTTCTGGGTACATGCCGACAGCGAGGCGACTTTCTCGACCGATTATAAGACGATTGGGAAGAATCTCGCAGTTGATGTTGAACGGCTTGAAGGATTGGATTTGCTGGATGCGGTTCGTGGTGCGATTGAAGGTCAATCATCGAAATGGGTGATAGTTATTGACAATGCTGATGATCTGAGACTGTTCGGAGTGGGCCAATATGCAAAAGGCGAACAGTCGAATGACAATCTGTGCAAGTACATCCCCCAAGGGTCGCAAGGGACGATACTATGGACGACTCGAGATGGTCATATTGCAGGCACACTTGTTGGAACATGTCGCAGCATTGAGGTGCAGTCTATGGCTATGGACGAGGCGACAATGCTCCTGTCAAGGGCCAAAGGCGAGCCTTTAACTATGGGGGACCAGACAGAAGGATTGGGCGCTCTTCTGGAAGAATTGCAATGCCTCCCATTAGCAATCTCCCAAGCCGGCGCCTTCATGCGGCGCGTATCGATGACTGCAAAAGAATACTTTTCTTTACTTAGGAAAGGCAAAACCCGATGGGAGGTTCTAGGAGTGAGCGATACTGACCGATACCGACGGCCGGAGGTGTCGAATAGTGTGCTTGAGACATGGAGGATATCAGCAGAGCGGATCCGAGTAGAAAGCGAGATGTCATACCGGATACTGCATGTACTTGCCTATGTGGATAATCAGGACATACCACAAGAGCTGCTAGTGGCAGCGGCTGATGGATGCGATGATTACAAGGAAGGAAAGCGAGATGATCAAGATTTTAGTTGTGCCACATCGATCGATCTCAAATCAGATAAGGGCAGCCAGAAGAAGAGTGATGGAGACGACCAAAACTCAACTATACAAATCTCGGAGCTTGAGGTCCTAAAAGCCATAGGACGGCTGAAAGAATTCTCTTTCATTAGCCTGCGTCAAACAGCTGAGGGCATACGGAGCTATGAGATGCATAAGCTCGTACAAGAGGCTCTCCAATATAGGTTGAGAATGAGCAGCCTCGATGACGGATCAAAACAAGCCGAAGTATTATATAGTCGCAGAGCCTTGCAAGTTGTGGATGGCCTCTTCCCGCAACCAAGTTTAGCTACACAAGTACAATGCCAACAGTACTTGGTGCATGCTATACGAGTAGCAGAGTGGGCAGCGGTGAGTGGCACAGAGATCCAGACAGCGACTTTACTTCAGAGAGCTTCAGTCTTTCTCTACGGGCAGGCGCGATGGAGGGAGAAGGAACCGATAGACAAACAGACATGGAGTCTCCAGCGGAAATTGCTTGGGGAAAAGCATCCTGACACGCTTCACAGCCTTTTAATCATCGCAACAACGCGCCATGCGCAGGGTCAATACAGCGAGGAGAGCGCAATCCAATTGCATGGAATCTTTCAAGAGGTACTTGGGGAGAAGCACCCCTCCACAATTACCGCCATGGCAAGCGTTGCAACAACATACTCCTCGCTAGGCCAATTCAGTAAGGCCGAAGACCTTTACCAAAAAGTACTAGAATTACGACAAGAGGTACTTGGGGACAAGCACCCTGACACAATCTCGGTCATGTCAGAGCTTGCAGCAGTGCACCATGCCCTAGGCCAATACAATAAGGCTGAAGGCATTTACCAAGAAATATTAGAGTTTCGACAAGAACTTGGGGAGAAGCACCACCAAATCATTAGGACCAAAACATACCTCGCAGGGACATACCAAGGGCTAGGCCAATACAGCAAGGCTGAAGACCTTTACCAAGAAGTACTAGGGACCCAACAGGAGTTTCTTGGGGAGAGGCACCCTTATACAATTTTCACCATGTCATTACTCGCATCAACGTACCGTCAACAAGGCCAGCACGACAAAGCAGAGAAACTACACCTTAAAGCACTTGAGCTGGAACAAGAAGCACTTGGTAAGAAACACCTATATACAGTAAAGATCATGGCAGATCTGGCGTCAACATACATACAGCAGCGCCAATATAGCAAGGCAGAAGCTAGTTGCAAAGAAGTTCTCAAAATCCGACAAGAGGTGCTTGGGGAGATGCATCCTGAAACGATTGTCAGCCTGATAGCACTCGCAACAGTATACCATAGCCAGGGCCTGTATAGCAAGGCTGAGCCACTTTATCATACCGCCCTAGGCTATTGTAGCCAGGTGCTTGGAGATGATCACCCGCATACAATAGATTATAGGGGGTACCTCGCCAGAGCTCAGAAGGCAGAGTCAGAGAACCCACTGCGATACCCCCCGTGGACGGTCTTGTATAGGAAGGCTAAGAGGTATCGTAAGTCGTGGTTGGCACAAAAGCAGGAGCCTTGATTTGTCTACGTTTCCGCCTGGTCGTCTCTATTTATATCTATCTGCCTAGTCATCATAGTCATTGATTAGCGTTTTTGGTATTCGCTCTTGAGATTTGATTCTTAGCCGAAATGGCGTGAGTTTCACCAAGTGTCGGGGACCCGGGATCTGGTTTCTAATCTGTTCTTTCACCATCGCCATAATTGCATTCCTCGTCCATGCTTGATCAGGCCTTTCGCTCAGATTTATCTGCCCAGATGTCGACTAGCTCTGGTAGTTTTCCCGGCACCGATTTCTCAATGCTGGATTCTCACGTATTTCACCATCGCCATTCCCACTCGTCTAGTCAGGCCTCAATAATTTTCAACTGAAGTTCAATATCCACAACTGCGTCCAGAAATAAACTAAGTCTCCGTGTCTTTAAAAGTCCAAGCGAGACAAACAATCATTAATAGATGTAGTCATCGTCCATAGTAAAGGACGGGTCATACGGGTCATTGTTTTTAGAATATCCTGAGTCAGAACGGCCAGGGGTGTTTGGCCGATACGAGGGAGTCTTTTGTTCAATCCGACTGCTGACATCTTCGAGCATGTAGTAACTGTCTGGATGATCCTTGCCAGCACGAGAAGTACTAGTGCGTCTTGAAAATGTGATCTTGCCTCCGTCACCACACTCAATCTCGGTACCGGGCACTCTCACAACAGCCGAGCCTGATACTTTGATGGTAACATTGTCGCCGTCATTATCGCTTACCGAAGAGCCATACTCTACGAGGGCGTCACTCATATCATCGGAGTCCTGATCATTTTCTGATATCACTTTGCCTAGCAAAGAATTCTCACTAGGCGAGTTGGATTGGCCGCGCATTCCGGCTTTTAATTGCTCGTTGGTCTCACCGGCACTCCTTGTGTCTTCAACATTTTCCTCAGTCTCCAAATGCGTCGTGGGGTACGGTTGACGCTGAATCTGTTCCTGAGTTGCAAGGCCTGCCATAGCTTGCACAACGGGCTTCCAAGGGCGTTTTCATAGCTGAGTTGATAGGCGATAGTTCGGAATGAGATCGCAATTCAACTCTAACTTGGCTATTGAACTTGATGCCGTAGTCCCTGACAGGCATATGGTCAACGTTCATTTCATTCCCTTCGTAAAATAGCCGAACCGTTTCTCTCAAACTCTGGAGGCCGATGGGAACCTGTGTTGCACGCTTTCTGACTTGAGACACCACCAGCCTTCCATCTCCAATAGTGTGTTCTGGAAAGGTGGCGGGGTATGTGGTCCCGTCATGTGTGAGATAAAGAACATCGTACTGCAAACCTAGTCTTCCTGGTATGAGGTCATCAGGAAATAGGTCGGATTCCTTATCTACTGTAAAGGGGGATGCCTCGCCCTTCGCTACCATGTTTTCTAGCAATATGTCGCTTCATGTTGGTCCTCCTACTGAACTTTGCTCCGCATATATGACAGGGGACCCTCTCCCTAAAGTTCATCACCAGTTAATATATGTAATAGCTACCACCTGCGTTACTTACCGAATTTGTCTTTGTCTTTTAGCTGATTCAGATTTCGTATCTTTTGCTTCTGTATCATTTGCAAAGGGGGGCATATCTTGCTCTTTGTTACCATGTTTTCTAGACATATGTCGCTTCAAATTGGTCCTCCTAGTGAACTCTTCTCCGCATATATAACAGGGGATCTTCTTCCTAAAGTTCATTATTAGTTTAAGTTAAGATGCGTGACAGCTAACATTTGCGTTACTTACCAAATTTGCCCTACAGTTAATTCGGCGCGCGGTCCTCCCGATCCTCTTGTAGCCATAGTGTTCTGGTCATCCTCGAGCCCATCAGAAAGACGAGTAACAAGAGAGTTAGATCCTTCGAGCTCCTCTTGTCCTTCTTCTTCTTCTTCTCCTTCTTGGTCATCTTCAGACTCATGGTCACTTTCGTCGTCTTCTTCATTCGGGAGTTGCGGCAACGCGAAGAGAGCCAGGTCTTCTTGGTGGCGACCAACGTGTCGCTGATACTGTTTGAACGAAAACTGTCGTTCTTTGCATAGAGGACATTCTGCTGCCTCGCTCTCTGGCTTTGATCTCTCGCACATGCTGAGAAGACTGTCGAGATGAGTTGATTCAGCTGCTGAAGAATGCTTTTGTTTCAAGTGATACTTTGTTTCCTCATAAGAATCGAAGCCCTTGTTGCATCCGAGACTGCAAGCCCATGTCTTCCAATGGTGTTTCTTGACATGATCTGCCCATTGATGACGTCTCTGAAAATCCTGGTCTGTTGCTGGGCAACCAAGTTCCACGCATATGTAAGGGGACAAGTCTGAGAAGACATGTTTTCTATAACATATAGTCAGCA
Source organism: Fusarium concolor (assembly GCA_013184415.1). Classification (NCBI taxonomy): domain Eukaryota; kingdom Fungi; phylum Ascomycota; class Sordariomycetes; order Hypocreales; family Nectriaceae; genus Fusarium; species Fusarium concolor. Next base: position 67,866 of record JABCJY010000202.1, on the reverse strand, counting down.
TCTCAGACTGTACAGGGTTAGACGGAATCCTCACTTCCATAGACGCCTCGATGAAATCGATATCATCATAAAACAGAAGGGACATTCGAATGGTCCACTCTCTGCTTCCTGAGGCAAAGCTGGCAATTTTCGTCGCTCAGTGTTTGCGGCGGATGTGGCCCAAGAGGTCTGCGACCTCCCGGTATCTGACGCATCATCTTCTTCCACTTCAAAAGATATTGGCACGTCCAAGTTAAGCTTCCCAGGAAGAGAAGAAGCCACTGCGCTCTGTATCTGATACTTATCGTCGTCTTCAAGCCCACTCGCCAGTTTCTCGTGATGCAGCTCCCGGTATTTGAAGTACTGCCTTCGCCTAGAGATGGCTTTGCCGAGTCTTTCTGCAATGGGCTTTGAGGCTTTGGTAAGCTTGTTGCGAACGTGCTCAACGTCGAAGTGTTCATAGCCAGATGTATCAGCCAGTGCCGCTTTTTTGAAGCGGTCGTGGGGAGATGGGTTGTGAATAGACACTGAGAGTCTGAAGAGACAATTAATGTCTTCCACAATGGCGGTAAATATTTGTGATAGCTCAGATGGTTTTGGGCTATCCATCTGAAATGAAAAGTCGTCATCAGAATCGTCGTCTGGCATGAGATCTGGAGAAAGTTCCTTCTCCCATGGCGTCGTTTCTCCCGCAAGTATGCCCCTCGCTGAGATTATCAGAAGAAAGCTGATGAGAGGTTTGGTGGTTAACATACCATCTTGAAGAGACTCCTTTAAATCCTGCAAAAGCTCAACCACTTGTTCTCGAATATTAGAGGTATCTCGAAGTCTGTGGTCGAGAGAACTTCTTCCTTTCCGATGAGCCCCAATATTACCGCTCCATACCTTGAATCTGCTCAGCTCATTCTGAAGCTTCACTAGAGACATGTCATTTGAACTATGCGGAGTATCCACATCTGAGATATCACCCTCCCATAGGGACGGGGAGTTACAGAGACTGTTAAAACCTTGAAGACAAGTCGTGACGTGTTCGGCGATAGAGCCCATGGTTATGGATAAGGAACAGTTTCTTGTTGTGATTGTTATCTTGAGGTTTTTATCAAGCAAGGAAAAGTAACACACTGAAGGATCATGTCTCTGGGCAACCGACCCATAGGAAATCGATATCTGCAGATGCTGTTGGTCAGATTGATATGCCGGTCAGCCGCACCGCAACCCCTCTTCTTTTCAACCCCAGCTGAACAAGACGAGGCTCCGAGACTCAAAATCTCACCTTTTCAATACTTGACATTCACCCAAAATGTCAGGGTTCGAAGTCGCCGGTATTGTGCTCGGAAGTATTCCCATCGTGGTCTCAGCATTAGAATGCTACATGAAAGGCCTCGGCACACTCCAAAATTTTCGCTCCTACAAACGAATCCTCAAGGGTCTCATTTTAACCCTCAAAACCGAACATGTCCAATTGCAGAACATCTGTGAAAAACTTCTGATTGGGATCGCACCGCAGACTCGAATCGAAGAAATGATACGAGATCCATTTGGAGACCTTTGGAGGGAAGAGGAAATCTTCAATAAGTTACGTCTGAGGCTTTGGAATTCATTGCAACTGTTCGATGAAAGAGTCCAGGATATGAAGGAGGCTATTGAGGAGGTGATGAAAAAGCTCAACATCAGAACAGATGGAAACGTTGGTAGCTAAGACTCTGCTGTTATTTTTAAGGAAGCTAATGGGAAACAGGCTGGATGGGCTGAAAGCTCATCGATAAAGAAGCAGTTTAAAAGGGTTACATTCATCCTTCAAAAGTCAAACTACGAAGAGTCTTTAACAAGAATACGCGACGGCGTCTCTGCTCTTCAACGTCTAGCCGTCTTGAACACAGATCTTGAATCACAGAGAAAGTGTCGATCACAAGGAAGACTCAATAAACTCGTCAACGGAATGCTAAGTGGCATATATCACGCACTACGGTCAACTATGACTTGTAAAGGCTCTTGTTTACACGATGTTGGCTTGAAACTCACGCCGCCATCACGAACCGTTGGTCCTGGGGATGGTGATGAGGATATTATCAAGGAGTTACAGTTCCGTCTTGCAGTTTCGTATCTGACTTCGACGCAGAGGGATGCTCTTAAACAATGGAATGAGATTCTTCTTAGGAGTGGGGAGGGCTCGAAGACAGTAGCAGTCTCATTCACACAGAGCGCAACCTCGTCGAGGAAGACAGTTGGATTCGCTATCCCATCAACATCTTCAGCAAACGGGCAACAATCAACTCAAACGGTGACAGTCCAGTCAGCGATGGCAAGTCTCACCCCCAACACTCTCCAGCCCATATCAGCCCCTATATCGTCTCAACATATCAACAATCTCTGCGAAGCGATGCAAACCATGGGAAAGAAGAAACAAGGAGAAAAATGCGGACACATTCAACACCTCCAGACTCATAAGTACGACGTATACACGCTTGAATTCCTGGGTAGTTGTGACGATTGGTCCTTAGTCCCCTTAAAGCAAGTCCTCCATGACCCAGCGCTACTTTACGGTGATAAGCTACGGCTCGCATGGATGATTGCATGTGGTATTCTACAAATGCAAGGCACCCCTTGGGTCACGGGTATTCCAAGAAGTGAGGATATCTACATTGCTGAAAAGCAAGGTGTTCACCAGTTTCAACATGTCTTCGTTCTACGCCACTTCCCCGAATATCCCAAGTCTGATATACCCTCACCTATAAACCCCTTTATGTTGTACCTCGGAATTCTGCTCATTGAGCTGATTCTAGGACAATCAATAGCAAATATTGACCCGGCCCAGAATCAAGCTCTAGAATCTGGTCTTCCTCGACATATTCTTGATTACGAAGCCGCAAACAAGCTTTTGGGACGAGTCATGATGACTGGAGGCTCGGGATATTACAATGCCGTTGAACGTTGCTTAAGATCAGATATTCATCGAGGCGAGGCTTCGTGCTGTTTTGAGGGGGATGTGATTTCTGGAGTCCTTGATCCGCTTGAGCAGGATTTGAGAAGATTGGTTGCTTAGTGAAAATAGCAGGCGCGAGGCTGACCTTCTTGCTGTTGTTGTCCAGCTGCGTGGTTTTTTTTGGGCAGGCTCCATGAAAGGAGGTGCACGATCAGTGGTTCACCTTCCTTCAACCTCGACGTTGGCATTTCTTCTTTTCTCTTCTCCCATCAACATCTCCCATCTTAGCATCTTCACCATCAGCATCCTCATCGTCAACAAGACCATCTCTACCACAAAAAAAGCAGTTGAAATCCACTAGCCCATTCCAATCACTTATCAAGATGCCTTTCTGGGTCTTGCTCTACGGCCTTCCTGGCATTGGCAAGCTCTCCATTGCCAAAGAGCTTCGACACCTACTTTCCAACTCCGAGGTCTATAACGGACAACTCTTGATCGCGCCCGTCCTCCCGCTGTATAATCGATTCGACCCTCGCCATGACGACACGCGAGCGGATGTGCGAAACGGCATGCTCCGGCATATATTATTGGGCGGGGATATCAGAAACAAAACCTGGATCTTTACCGATGCACTTGAGGGACGATCAAGAAGCTTGGTAGCGTCATTATGCTACCAAAACCACGCAAATCGGGAGGGCTTCATATTCATCCCGGTGTCTCTCAAGTGTAAGGCGGCGGAGAATAATACCAGGGCCGCTGATCCCGAGCGCGTTCGACTTATAAGCGCGATGGTCGTCGACAGATACGCTGAGGATGGTTTTGGAGGATGAACAGGCACAGCGATCTCGGGTTGAGCGTGACGCGCCGCGAATTATAGCTGAGTAGGACCAGGTGTTTCAATCACACGCTGGGGAGCCGCAGCTTGAAATCTCAGGGGATGAGCGGACAATTAAGTATGCGAATCAATTGCTCTTAGATGTCACGCACTTGACTGCGAAGGACGCTGCTTTGAAGATTCATGAGCATATTGATGAGTTGATGAAACCAGCGACACCAGCGGAATCAGATGAACCAGACACTCAGATGGGCCAGATGGCTCAGAATCAGTAAACTCTGAGGAAGCAGATACGGTTGTCAGCCATTAATTACTGGCATGTTCGAAACATACATTGAAACAGCGAACTATCGACAGCGGAGAATAGGTACCGTTGGTATCGTTGCGATCGTATAAGCATGGTTACTTGCGAGCGAGACTGAAGCGGTCACAAGAAGTCCTGAATAGCGAATCATTTGGTGGCTAAACAACGCGCGTTACACAATATCGGTAGTTATCCGCGGTTCGGGCTCGCATCGTGGTATTCGTAAATCGTGGCTGGGTCCGTACACGCGGGAATACGGCGGTAAAGCATGTTTCAATAGACGGAGTAGCCGATAGCGAGCAAGGCTGAATGAAGATTTGCTGTTGATTAATGAATACGGTGAAGAGTCATTGTCATAGGTTGTGTAGCAGTCCATCGCTTATACATACGTGCTGAGACTAGCGGCTGAGCATCGCTTATGAAGAAACCCCAAACAATGCAACTCGTAACCTGTGACAATCTACTGATAATTCTTTAGCAGATGCCAATGTGAAAACTGTCAGGTATTTGCTAATCAGCAATCTCCAATGCCAACCACCGCCAAGAAGATCATTTTATGCATGAGTCCAGCTCAGCCATAAGGACGCGCAATTGCCAAGCCCCCTGTCCACTTGACCCCTGCAACGTCAATTCGCAGGTGGAGATCCCAAGACCCCTAAAGCTCTTAGATACAGGATTACAGGTATTGTTTGAGTCACTGTGTTATCACGCCTACTCACTGTACAGAAATTCAATGTTTACGGTTATCTTTACGAAAGATTGCTCTGTAATTTAGGAAAAAATTAGTAGGGTTAGATGATGGCTAGGGTTAGCTCTAAGGCATAACGATATGTCAGGATTAGACTTATGGTTAGAGTTAGGTGAGATTAGAAATTGAAACTATTTACGCTTCTACAGCCAATAGGCAGTCATAATGCCCGATTAGAAGCCGCTGTAGCCAATATAATCTTGTTACGGTCTGCCCCACACCGTAAAACGGAAAGACAACATAGTGACCTGGCGGTACCTTTGGGCCCTTAGGCCCTTAGGCCCTCAGCTACTAGACCCAATTCCAAGCTCAAAGGGGAGTCGGTAATTTGACAATGAACGTTTGACCCTTGAGAAGTCCCGAGAACTCAATATCATTTGCCGCCTCGTAACGGAACGTGCCGACGTAGCCGTCTTTGACTAACGAATAGAGTTATTCACCTCTAGGCTCAGTAGACTGGGAAGTGGCTGTGGCAGCAAGTTCATTCACTTCATTGCCAAGACTACGGTTAAATCGGCCACCCGCCGTTATTACGCCAAGGTCACGGTCAAAGAGCCAAGAAGTATACAGATCATCAGCATCCTCTATGCCTTCCCCCCCTGTGATCCTAAAACACGTACATGTATGAATATAACTTGAACAGTCCTGCTCTTTCCGTGCTCCAACTCTCACCTTGCATACTCACATCTACTACACCCCAAAACCCTCTTTTCTATCATAATGAGCCAATCAGGGTAAGAGAACTCAAGTCACGTCGGTATAAGTTGACACTGACATTTTCTGGCAGATACAGCGGCCAGCCTGGATATAGTCCTGGTCCATATGGCCCCCCTCAGAGTGCACCAGGTCAATGGGGTCCCCCAGGCGGTCAGCCGCCAGTAAGTACAAGATGAAGCTCAAAAGATCATCACCATCTAACGTCTACTAGATGCAGTACCAAGGAGCACCTCCCCAAGAACAGCAAGAAAAGAAGAGCGACCGTGGCTGTCTGGCCGGCTGTCTGGCCACCCTCTGCTGCTGCTGGCTCTGCGGCGAAACCTGCGAGTGCTGTATTGACTGCTTCGACTGTTGCTGTTAAGCAAACCCGACCCGACCTATTTTAACCACTTCCTTCACTGGTTCCCAACACAACAATTAGCGTTGCATTTTCAAGCTCGGGGAAACGCATATTTCTTTTGTAATTAGGATTCTCTTCTGCTGAAAGCTTCAATCAATACCACCACCTCATGATACACTGAACACCCTCATCTCAATCAATCCCCTGCACGTGTTTGCTGACGCTGGCTTAATTGGGTACTCTGCAGCAGGTCACGCATTGAAAGTACCTTGACTTATCAGCTGATGACTTGTGAGGTTTTGGGAGTCTTACTCTTCGCTTTCTTTGTCTTTGATCCGTGTGCAGTCGCAGTCGACGGGACATGTCGGCGTCGGCTTTGAAGATGAAGCCGTGGTACCAGATGAAGCAGTGATACCAGGTTCTCTGCATGGTCTGCACTCCGAATTGGTGACGCATTGGAAGTACCTGGGCATGTAAGCCATACACTCAATGAGTCTGACCAAGACTTACTCATCGCTGTTCTTATCTTTTATCCTTGTGCAATCACACTCTGCTGGGCAACTCCCATGATTTGATGTCGTAGTTGGCTTGTTGACAACAATTACTCTGACCAGGCCTGTAGAGACTGTCTCTGTGTAAGTGCCCGCTGGCATTGTTCTGTAGTCTGTTGATGAAGTGCCAACCATATTGCTGACCAAACCATCATCGAGTGCCAAATCCCTGGCAGCATCTTGTTCCCTTTGCTCTCGTCGCGGGATTGATTGACAGACGCCGCTTAGTAGAGTCAGCACGACAAGTCTCCGCAAAGACAACATACTGTATGAGTTTTGAGAATTGAGTTTTCGGAGTAAGTATACAGTTTGATCGTTGATCAGACGAATTGAAGCTTCTTTCGTCTGGACTATCAACATCGACCCAGCTGTCTGGTCCTGGGTTTTTATAGTCACCTTTCCCATTCAGTTCATCTCACACAAGCAATCCTCTTTACACATGATCCTGCGCAACGGACACTCTGCCATGATACGTAGACTTGGCCACCGGATCTGGCAGATCTGCTTTGTCGCTGGGCAACCCGAACGGTTGTATCACCACGGTGTTGATGCTACCGGCGTGGGAAACCATGCGCATAAGTCAATTGACATCGTGCCGATTCCTGGGACCGGTTCGTGTCAGCTGAAAGAAGCCAATTGACGTTCATCATGAGTGACATTGTGTTATGGTCGTGTTATCGCCAGAACGTTGCCATCTCAAGGATGAGCGAGCGAATGAGTTGACTGGTTGAATCTGTGCTCTATTCACGGCAATCTACTAAATCAGAACAACCGTTAGAACATTAGGCCTAAAAGTAGTGAATATGTCTAAATTTTGGTAGCCATATATATGCTGGATGACAGGACCAGTCGAGAAGAGTACGTTCCTTGCGGATGAACTTTTGAGAGTAGTTGGGCACGGTGCTGAACGGATCTCGAGAAGCTCCGGTCTTGAAGCCCAAACAGGCATTTGTCAAGACCTGGCTGTCGTGCTTGTGAGGCGCTAGCACTTTGGAGTATGTCATGGAGATTGTCGAAGAACGGCAACACCGAGCAAATGGTCGTGACATCATAACGATGCCAACGATATCTTCTCTCCACTGAAGGCGAATGAGCATACGATCCCTCAGGGCGAGGGCAGAAACAGAGCCTCATGGTGTCATCTGCTCAAAGCTGCCCCTCCAATGCTTCAAGCATCTCATCATAGCACAAAACACCAAGCGATCCCGTACAACCTCGGCGCGCGGTCCTGATCTCTGTACAACATCGTTACCATCAGTACGCCCTCTCCCACGACCTTCAACTCCCATCACCTGTCACCAATCCAAGCATACAACAAACCCTAATCCTCTTTCAGCCCATCCCTCGCAATGCCTACTCAACTCAGCTCCCTATCGCGAAATGTCTCAGGCACAACATATTTCACCGAACGAACTCCCGCGCCAAAAACAACGCTTTGTATTCTATAACAAAAATATACCCAATACACCGAGTACTATCCCAACTCATTCCTTCTTCACACTCGACTCTGTCTTTACACTCGCTCGTTTCCGTCTTAGTACATAATCTCTCATCCGTGAAACACCTCGATAAAACGGCCCGTCCACATCAACGCCATACGCTTCCATCACCGAGAGCACGCCGTACAGCTGCATCCACACCAGCACGCAAGCGTCCCAGATGTGTACAAACCACCAGAAAACCTGACTTCCCAGCGGACACGTGGCGTACTCATACTTCCACTCCCAAGATTCTGTGTCGAACCAGAGACTTAGCAGACCGGCGTTTCCGCCAAAGTCGCCCATCATGCTGCGCACCGTGATCTCGCGCCGGCCGGGAATACCCTCGCTGCCAGGGATCCTCTGCTCCTGAGCTTCGCGCCAGCTGGTAACTTCCCACTCGCGCTGGGAGGGGTCGGTTCCGTTTGTCTGGTTGATGTAGTGGTACGTGTCGCAGCCGGCGTGGTCATGGCCGTTGAGCATTAGACCAGCGCGACCGTAGCCACCGCCGGGAGCAGTGCTTCTTGCGCTCATACCCCACATGCCCTCCAAGAAACCACGGCTGGCGTCGGCGCTGAGCTGGTTCTGCTCCTTGAGACCTCCACCATCGGCTGCAGTGTGGAAGTCGAAGAATGGTGCATCGACACAGATGCCCGCTGGCTTGAACATGGGAATGTGTGTGAGGATCAGTGTAAAGTGACCCTGGTATTCAACGGAGCTCGAAGACGAAATAACTTTGTTGATAAAGTTGTAGGTCGCATCTTGCAGAGGAATAGACTTCGCCGGTGTGTCAAGGTTCATATCGTTGACTGCAATGATGCGAAGCTCGGGGATGACTCGTTTCGAATCGGGGTTGGAGGGTGAGTACAAAGTGTTTATCGTCTCGGGATCTGTGATGGGTAGCTCGAAGCGAAGTTCGTAGTTTGCCTTTCCAAAAACTCGTTCAAAGCGCTCCAACCGCTCCTCTGTCAAATCTCCAGCATATCCAATATCGTGGTTTCCTGCCACGTTAAGCATTCTCTTTTTCCAAAGCTTCGCCTCATCGCTACCATCCAAAACTCCTGAAATGTTATACTCGCTGCTTGGGTCTTGCGCCAGCTCGTCCGAGAGTCTCTCTGTTCCCTTGAACACACGGTTCCAGAATCGTCGACCTCGCTTGTCAAACTCCTTGTCGTCGATCCACTGACTACCGACAAGATCGCCCAGAACTGATACATGGGTAGGGTCTGTCCACCAGTTGACTTGACGGTAGATATGCGCCAGGTAAAAGTCGTTGCCCCATAGATCGAACCGTTTGCGCTGCGACATGAGCCAGTACGGAAGATCCTCCATGACTATGTCAACAATATCGTGTATTATCCTCCGTACTCGCTCGCGGAAGCACCAGTGACTCGTCTGAAACGTCGCATGCTTGAAGACACTGACTACATGAGGAAAAGTGCCCAAGTAGTTTGTAATGATCGATGTATCGCCTTCAAGCTGAGGATCGCCCAGCGCGAGGAGTCGAAAAGGCGCAAGCTTCTTATGGTCGTCTTCCGTGGGCTTCGAAGGCCAGTGAAACTTTTTCGTCAAAGCGTAAGCCTCATTGCTATCTCTCGACTCGACGGGGAATGCGCATCCCTGGATGATGGGGAAGATGTAGAGGTAGATTGTAAAGGCTATCGAGAGTGGCACCAGTAGGCCCAGGCCATGGCGGAGAAAAGCCACGACTTTCATGTAGTCGACCTCATGCGCAAGCCACGTTGGAAATGTTTAAAAAGGGCCAACGGGACGTTGATGGCAGCGGCGCAAAAGTTTGAGGTTCGTGGAAAGGAGAGTTGGTGCTGATGGTACTTGGTAGCGTACCCCTGGACGGAATTCAATTAACGACACGTGAAGACAAAATGGCTTAGTCATGCGACGAAGAGACCCCTTTTTCAGGGAGGCCAACGCAGCATCGTCAGTTCAACGAGTCATGTAAAACAGAATTGAAACAATGGTGAGTTCTCTGATCTTCATTGTTCGATTTGATCATTAACGTAGAAGATTCGGCGTTGTGTTGGGTCAATGTAACATCAAAGTGCTTATGCTTTTAAGCTTTGAACCCTGATCTACGCCTCGCTCAGATAACCCTTGTACATCGTGTAAAGTGTTCGATTGGGTATCTACTTTGTTTTCGCTAGAATTCTCCTTCCAGAGCCTCTCAAAGTCCTGTACGTGCATTGTATCGATATCTCGCAATGGGCTTCTTTTGCGGTCGTTATGTCACAAAGTTGTCGTCGACCTCTTTGTATGTAGACGCCTCAACCACGACCAACATCGAACGTAACGTAGAAAGCGGTGTCGTCGAGACAAGCGGTCGACTTGGCGTATATTAAGATCGTAACTCATTCCTCATAAAGATCCTCATCCTCCTTCGGCCACTCAACCTCAAACTCCGGCTTATCATCCACATCATCCAGCACAGTAAACGCAATAAGGCTATTATTCTTCAACCCCAGCTTCGTCGGCGTGCTCTCCCCATCACCAATCTTGAGTCTAACCCATCCTGCCTGGGGTTCATTCGGAGTCTTCAATGCGCCAAACGCAAGGATCGAGTCTGCGTCGAAAACAGTCTTCTTGTGTGGCGCCAGCGATGTGGTAAGGCCATCGGGGTATCGCTCGCTCAGAACGCTGAGCAGTTCGGTGGTGACGTTGGAGAAGGGGGCGAGGGCGTCGACGAAGAGGAAGATGGTATGGATGCCGTGCTTGAAGCGCACCGAGATGTGTGCGTCATCGACGTCAGTCTGAGGTCTTGTCAGCGTCGGGACGTATGGGATAGAAGACGATCGGATCTTACCATTTTGTCGATCTTGGAAGTGAAGGTTTGAGGAAGACGTCACAGTCCAAAGAGTCGCCTCTGACTCTTGTTCTGTAGGAGGGGCATGAGCTCAATTCAGCGGGGCCAATCGCGGCTCAGCTGGTCGCGAAATCACGTGAGAGCGCGTAAAGTGACAGAGGGTGGCATTGGATTGCTGCAATGTCGCTCCATTAAATATGTACGGATATCCCAGCTCAATTCTCACGGATGAGATGCAGAAACGCTGCCCTATAAAGGTCGAATTATCGATACGTCATTTCTGTTCAAGGATTTGACATGACAGCTGGATCCAGGAACGGCATATATAGAGGGTAGAGTGACAGCTTCTAGAAGCTGGTGCTACCCTGGATTGCCCAGTGTTGATGGAATCGTCTGATCATTGCTGCTTTAGCATTCGGCAATGAGACTGCGTGATATCTGTCTTTTGAGCTCAGAGATATAGCCTTCAAAGATGTCTTTTCATACTCCCTTCTAAGATGTTTAAAATATGATCTTTGACATTGACATTGTTAAACCAGAGAGATACAAGCTCATGCAGGTAAATAAGGTAAAAACCGTGCGTAGAGACCGTATCAGTGCACAAACGCACTGTCCATCGCATGAGCTTCAGTTGACAACATCAACGTCAATTCAATTCAATTACACATTCCCATCTCTCACCACAAACCAATATCTATCGGGCCTGTCTTTTTATTACCAACTCCAATCCAGGTTGTTCAGCCCCTCACTCTCATTACCGACACCAAGCGGCGCCAAAACCATCAGCTAGCTACCCACCGCCGGGATTATCAACTCCGGCCTTGTCTCGTTCTCCGCATCCACCACCGAGAACAGCGACTCCACCCACAGCCGCAGAGCCTCGCGACAATCTCTGAGAAAGACATCACCACCAATTATCACAGCAATGGCCGTTCCCTCGCCCCGGCCCGGCGCAGCAATGCCCTCAGACCTAGCTTTTCCCCAGGACACGTTCCCACGCCTCTCCGTCGCGACTCCAACGCGGCTCATGCTGGGAACCCTCTCGTCTGCCCTCGTGGGTTTCTCGCTTGGTGCCACGCAGGGCGGACAGATGGCGCAGCTGCGGTTCCGGGCCGAGCACGCACACAAGATGCCCGACACAACCACCGGTTGGTACTTTTACCACAAGAGCAAGAATTACCATGCCATGCAGGGTGGCATACGAGAGGGCTTCCGCATGGGTCTCAAGACAGGTTTCTGGAGTATGTTGGCTCTATCCCTGGAAAGCACGGTTGATCGGTATCGCGGGGCGAGCGATATGTTTTCTACAACGATAGCTACGCTTACAGTCGCTGGCGCGTTTTCTCTCTGGCGTAAGTGGTTCACTTTTTTTCTGTTTGTGTTTTAAACCGAGGCTTGACTAGTAGGAATGGAATTGCGCAAAACCCCATATGGGGAAAGCATGGCAATGGAAAGCGACGGGTAGATATTGCAAGCATTGCATGATGTGGAGCAGGGGTTTTCCTTTTCTTTCACATGAGACCAAGAGAAGAGAGCTAACAAGCGCCGATGTTCGGCGTGTGCATCTAGATCGCCTGTCACTCACAACGGCCGCCCGGACCGCGCGGTATGGACTCTTGTTTGGGCTTGCGTACGGTGGGATTCAAGATGTGCTTGGATTAGCCCGAGGCAGACCGATTGGGTATATTGAGTTTCTGCGACGTCGGACAAGGAATGATGAAGTGAAGCTGTGATGCAATTTGAGGATCATGTATATTAGAACAATTGTCGATATATCAAGACCGGATTAATGGTTCATGACTTTCGCATTGACCAGCACAACAAAGATAAAAAATTAGTGTCGTCGTTATCGGTGCACTCCGAGTTTAGGTGTCTAGGTAAACGCCTCTCCCGCAGACCAGCCCTGGGAGCGGCTTTGGTCGGTCATTTATGGAGCCTTCGTCGATAAGCAAGCGCTGCAGAAAGCTTCTAGCGAGATGGAACACCAAAGTCTGGGCCAAGTCCAAGTCCAAGGTCAGATACGGCAGCAGAGCCCCATTCGTCATGTCGGCATATCACTTCCATCGTTCGCCTTATCTACCGATTGCAACGATGGACACCTCACATCAGCAGCCCTTGCACATCATTGACCAACAATGGCAGAGTGGCTTGGGAAAGAAAAAGTCAATGCAGTTGGCACTCGGGCGGGTATATCGTCATCAGAATAAGTCACAAGACCTGTCTCAGTCTCAGCACAAGCCATCTCATACAGTCAAGAAATGCTGGTGATGCATCTCCAAGGTTTCCCCACAATGCCCTGTGCTTGCTAGTTTGCCCGTGTCGCCAATTACATAACATGTATTTACTGGGATCGCGGCCTGTTGCGGCAATCAGAGAAACAATCCCCAGCTTCTAATCTCTTTCGGTCAGTTATCGTCACCTACACACCCCCACGCCCCTCAACGGCTACATTCGGCCTCGATAAAATGCAGAGCTAGTAGCAAAAAAACAACCCACGTGACGGCTGATAAGCTCCGTACATCTGGGTCTTTTTTTTCTTTTTTCGCCTTGTCACGGACCGGGATGGCTCGGCCTTTGCGGAGGACGCAACACAGACCAGGCATAGCAGGACAGTAGCGTAATCGTGACCATGAATGACTAGCTTAATTGGAGATCAATGGCAAAGAAATTGTGCTGGAATGGGGATAAGGGAGAGGAGATGGCGAGATAGCGCCACCTCCCTCACACGCCCCTAGACTAAGGCTCAGGCACCGCAGTCAACCGACACTGATACAGAGACTAAGCTGGCACTGGCAGTCAGAGATAGATATAATAAGCTCTGCCACCCGTTTGCCTTGCCCTTTCCTCAAACCCAACAGATAGAACTAACTTAACTTATCTTGCATCATTGCTCGTAAACAAACATCAACCAAACACAATCACTCTCTGGATCCCTCCATACTGATCCGGCCTCTCCATCCAACAAACACCTAGGACCTCACTTCCAACCTTCACAACACATCTATAATGAGCTTGGCCCTTCGGCGAGGGACTGCCCAGCCCCTTCGCTGGGCAACAGCATCCTCCTACAACGCCATCACCATCAACACCCTCCGACCATGCCTCACCATCACAAAGACCAACATGGCCGCCCGCCGCCACATCCACTCCTCTGAGCGCCGCACAAACACCATCGTCGAGCAGCAGCAGATCCCCGATCCTCTTCCTCCCACCCTTCCCAGCAAGGCGCCTCTCTCCGTCCTGCCTCTCATCATGATCCTGCGATCTCTCGCCACCATGACCGTTTCGTCTTCGCCTCTCCTACTACCTCCTTCTCTGCACATCATGGGTATTCTGGCAAACACAACAAACCCGATCCTCAACCCCGACAAGAACCCGCTTCTGCGATACTTACTCAAGAAGACCTTTTACGCTCAGTTCTGCGCAGGCGAGAAGTCACCCGAGATCAAGAAGACTATCGATGGACTCAAGAACATTGGTTTCACTGGTGTTATCCTGAACTACGCCAAGGAGGTTGTTCTCACCAAGGATGAGGGCGCTGGTCTCAAGAACGGTGCCATCGAGACTGAGGAAAGCATTCAGAACGAGGTTCTTCCCTGGGCCCGCGGTACTCTCGAGACTGTGCGACTTGCTGAGCCCGGTGATTTTGTCGCCCTCAAGTTCACTGGCGCCGGAAGCATCGCTCTCTACCAGCTCAGGGACCGCCTTCCTCCCAGCCCCGCCATGTACAAGGCCATCGACTCCATATGCCAGCTCGCCCACGAGCGAGGTGTCCGCCTCCTCTTCGACGCCGAGCAGGACATCCTCCAGGACGGCATTGATGACTGGACTCTGGAGTTCACTCGCAAGTACAACAAGGGTCTTGGTGAAGCTGTCATTTTCGGTACCTACCAAGCCTACAAGAAGAAGTGCCCCGAGGTCCTCTCCGCCCACCTCAAGCTCGCCCAGACTGAGAACTTCGCTCTCGGTGTCAAGCTTGTCCGCGGCGCTTACCTCAACTCCGACCCCCGCGAGCTCTTCCACGACACTAAGGAGGACACCGACGCCTGCTTCGACTCCCTCGCTGCCAGCGTCCTCACCCGCGAGTGGAACATTGACGTCAAGGGATCCGGCAAGTACCCCGCTGCCAGCCTGGTCGTCGCCTCTCACAACGCCGAGTCTGTTAGACGCAGCCGAGCTATCATGGAGGCCGGCCGAGCCAAGTCCGACATTGCATTCGCCCAGCTTCAGGGCATGGCTGACGAAGTCAGCTGCGAGCTCGTCGAGGCCGGACAATCAGACAAGACCAAGATCCTGCCCGCCTACAAGTACCTCGTCTGGGGAACCACTGGCGAGTGCATGAAGTACCTCCTTCGACGCGCGCACGAGAACAAGGATGCCGTGCAGCGCACCAGGGGCAGCCGGGATGCTCTCTGGGCTGAGCTTGTCCGACGATGCAAGAGCGCCATTGGACTGGCTTAAAGAAGTAAAATTAGAAAACAAAAAAGGGAAAAGGAAAGAGAAAAGAACTTGATATCATGGCTTTGTTTCTTTTGTTTTGCTTTGCATCAGGCATGGGTAGCGATCAGGAGTCCGGGGCGTCTAGCATCTCAATATCCGAGATAGATCAAGCATAGATGAAGAAATGACTTACGTTTTTAGTCTTTAACAATTATTTGATTGACTGTGAATGAAGCTCAGACACCCCTTAGAGCCATAGCGCTGATGACTAGTGACTCCATCTCCTTCTTCTTGATCTCTTCATCCTTGATATCATCGAACCACTTGAGTCCGTTCAACTTGTAATACTTGCGCACCTTTGCTACGTCAGTTGTGGTAGAAATTTGATCATCTGTGATTGGCAAAGCTTCTCCCTCAACGTTGGTCTTGAGATGCTCCCAGATCTGGTCTTGGGTCAAGGGCTCAGCACCATCTTCTCCGGGAAAGGTGACCTTGACGACAACGAGGTCCTTGGTAGAGGGTGAGATACCATATCGACGATAGGCATCAGCAATCTGGACATGGTCAGTCCCAGACACATATCAGAGATGAGTCACATTACGTACGTTATTAGAAGAACTCATGGAACAGACAATCTCGGAGTGAACGTTGGGAGTCCTCAAAGCGCCATTCACAGCCGTCGACGTAGCCTTGAAAACAGCGGATAATAATTGAAGCCGAGAGACAACCTGGCGAAGCAACCCGTATTAATGAACTGGCCTATACCCAAGTCGGGTACTCCGACGCAGTCAAAGCGGAACTCACCACCGAGGCATCGATGAAGGCGTACTCGAACTGGGGGTTCCGAGCCAGCAGCTGCTGATGCAAAAAGGCCGCATTCTGTACGTCACGAAATAGGGCAACGTAGACCTTGTGCGAGTTTGGCAAGTGCTCGAGAGTGACTATTTCGAGAGCCATCTTGAGTTCAGTGAAGCCGACAGAGCCGTTAGAGTTGGCTTGGCGGTTGGTGAGAGGGCCCTTGGCAGAAGAATAGAAACAAAAGTTCGTCTTGGAATCTGCTGATTTTCGTAACTTAATCTTGGGATAGCGTGGGCAACGTTGTTATTTTTCGCTTCAAGTTTGGGAGTTTCGATCTTGGGTTTAGTTTAGTGTGGAGGGGTAATTTAGTAGAGTTGAGTGGTGAGATCTGAGGATGGGCTGTGCTGGTGCAGAGCGGGGCACGTCAAGGCAAGACAGTCAAGGGTCACATGTTGTTTTACTGTGTTCGTACTGTATCTTCATCTTTGATATGATGATGCTGCCCTACAGCACTACTACACTCAATTTTGGCGTTCATGTATTGTAACACGTCATTCATCTGTGAGGAGAAGCCGATCTTGAGATTTACAGGTTGAAAGAAAATTGATCTTGGCTAAACGTGTTTCCACGTCACTCAGCAACAAGAGAGTCTCAATCGCTTCATCCGTTGTGTCCACGTTGTTCAACATTCAACTGGCTGGTAAAGTAAAGGCCACCTCACCCAACCGTTAGCCTTACGAATATATCCCCGATACAAGGCCGGCGCCACGGTAGATCAAGGTTGACGTATGCCGTCTGTAGCGGGAACGGGATCATCAACTCCAATCAGTGAATGAAGCCTTCATTTCAGCCCTCGGTTAGCTACCTTACCCTCGAGGGCTGAACCTGATCAGCAAGGCACCGATCACTCCTCGCGGCTTGGCAGGTCTATTCTCTCGTTTACGTTTACGTTTACGTTAGTAGGGTTGCATTTCCCATCAAAGGTTCCATTGTAGGTTGCATGCAAATCATCATGATACGATGTTATGTTCCAGAGGCTACTGTAGCTGGATAGCGGAGCCGTGAGCGAAGCTAGAGACGAGGAGTCAGCTCGTTTTCTTGACATTCTCGGTAACGAATCGTCATGGCCAATCTGAACGGAGCCCCCGCCTTGTCTCTTTCAGCCACCGCCTTGTCTCTTTCAGCCACCGCCATCATTGCGCTTGTACGGCACTTTTCCCAAGACTCTCGTGTGGCTTGCCCAGGAAAAGACCACGGTCTAGACGTCGCGGTGGAGTTGATCCCCCTTGCGGCGCCTCTCAGCTGCCTATCCTGTCGCTGTTCCTGTGGCATGTCATACTCCAGACTCTGGCTACGGAGAATTCATCCTTCGCTCACGTATCGTGGCTGCTTTTCTTGGCTACCGGTATTCTTCTAGAAGGCCTCCCCGTTTGTTTCTCAAAATCTCGATCGTGGATGAGTTATCTTCCATATGGATACAGAATCTGTCTGTGCTTCTTTCAGCAATACGGGCCTTCCGTGTAAAGAGAAATTGACGATGGGAACAATCTGTTGAACGCCCACTCCGGGAAGGGAACATCTGTTGGTACGGAGAGTTAGGTCAAAGTAGGTGTATCTATTTTAACTCGCCAAGCTAAGAGGTGAACTAAACATGATGGATGGTTACAACCTCAGATATCCACCAGATCTCTTGACTTATAAGACCACACGGTCACCAGCCCCATCCCTGTCTGTCATTATCATTCAAACCAATAGACATACATACTCTACATATTCAACTGTCTTGAATATTTCCAATTTCTTCAATTTACATGGGAGAACAAAAAAGTATACTCAGCCACACCTAGAGTCTAGACCATTTCAACCGCAGATCACAAGCAAAATCATCCCATCCATCCCCTTTCAATATCCCGTCTCATATCCAGCTCCGCTACAAATCTTCACGTCACCACATCTACCGTCCACTGGGGTTCGCTGAGCCTGCACCTGCGCCTCCACCCAGTGTCCCCGGAAGCCGCTAATGCACAGCGCATTCCCCGCTAAACCCTTCCCCTGTACAGTGTCAGTGCCGGCAGCGACACCTGGAGCCTATCAGCAGCAGCGCCTGCAGCCAGTAGCAAGCTCGAGGCCTCGTTGCCATTCCCGTTCCAGAATGATGGAGGCCATATCCCAGCGCAACCTCAATTCCTCCATCGCCAACTTTTCAACTCCCACGTCGTTGTCGCAGCCAGCAGGTCCAGGTCCTCTCTACTGGCCCTTCGACACCCGATCCTACCCTGCCCTCGCCTGGGCTCCTGACACATTCGCCTACAACTGCAATCCTTCTCTCGCCGCTCTCAAGGCCCCTGTGACTGCGACTTCAACCAAACCCACTGGGCGGCGCCCGCGCCAGCCCGCCGCGATATCTCGTTGCACGGCTAGGACAAAGACCAGCACCGCGTCATCTACGAGCGCCAGCAACAAGAGCGCTTCTTCTTCCACCACTTCCTCCGCGAGATCTTCACCAGCTTCGTCGAGGGGCATCTCCCCGCGGCCCAAGTCCAAGATGCCCGGAAGACCACCCAAGCGGGCAGCGAGCAACGGCGAAGATGACGCTCAAATCCAGGCCCCTGGAAAAGTCAAGCTTCCCAGGCTAGAGCGTGGCCCGGATGACTTTTCCAGCGTTGTCAAGAACCGATTACAGTCTTATACACGCACTGGTCAAGCTTGCGACAGATGCAAGGTACGTCATGAATCTCAGACCACTCTCGCAAGAATAGGCTAACCGCGTTAAATTGACAGGTCCGAAAGATTCGATGCGATGCACTCCCCGAGGGATGCTCCCACTGCACCAACCAAAACCTCGAATGCTATGTTACAGATCGCGTGACAGGGCGTACAGAGCGAAGAGGATACCTGCAGGAATTGGAGAGGGAAAAGAGCGACATGCTTTCCCACATCCGTGATCTTGAGAAGCTCCTCGACAACAAGGGCGTCGAAGTCAAGCCCTGGGCATGGTCTCCTTATGCGCAGTACCCTCCCGATGTCAATTTTGATGACATGGGTAATCCGCTTCCTGATCAAAATACTGGCGAAACATGGTCCCAGGTCGGCACTGCATTGTTCAAGGACTCTGCATCCGGTTCCAGCTTTTCTCCAAGCTTTCCTCGCGCTCTGGAGTCTCGCCCTCTTGAGAACCATGTTGGAGTCGGACTCGATAGCGCTCCTATGAGTTCAATCGGGGGTACGCGATTGTCCATTCTGGGTATGACAGTCGACCTTGCAGCCTTCGAGCCACCAGATGCAGAGGAGCCCCCGGTTGATGGAAAGGCGGTGCCATCGTACAACAAGTCGCCACAGTCGTTCCTCCAGTCAATTATGCGAGTCAATCCTCCCATGCAGGCCGAGATGCCTTCTCGCGAAGATGCCTTTACCTACGCTGAGTGGTATTTCATGACCTTTTCTGCCTTTCTTCCTGTTCTTCACAAGCCATCTTTCATGCGATTGGTGAGTTATCATTCCATTTTCTAAATTTTCATCGCTAATAAGATTACAGTTGACACGCATGTACGATGAACCTAATTTTGAGCCTTCGGTGGCTGAGCTTGTCACTGTGCACATGCTTTTCGCCATCATCTGCTACCAGTATGGCACAAGAAATTGGCAGCAGGTCGATCAACGCACTCAACTGAACGACCAAGCCGACAAGCATTACCATTTCGCCCTCAGCAAGTTCTTTGAGCTTACATGCAGCCGAGACTTGGCTTCGGTCCAGGCCATGGCCATGATTGTCAAGCATACCAGAGCTTTCCCCAAGCCCGGTGTTGTTTCGATCGTTGCCAATCTTGCCCTTCAACGTGCACTCGAATTGAACTTGCACCGAGAGTCGAGAAAGCCAGGCGAGGGTACCAACCTCCAACATGAGCTGCGCAAAAGAGCATTCTGGGTCATCTTGACTGTCTACATCGCTGTTGTTGGACGTCGTGGGCGGCCGATGCCTATTACCGTTGAGGAATTTGACGTCGGCTTTCCCGAGCCTATCGCAGATGAGCTCCTCTCGGATGAAGGCGTCGACACAACCCGCGACATTCCTTGCCCTTACTGGCCAGGCATCGTGAGCTTCAAGATCATTCCCATTTACATGGAGATGTACTCCAACATTTACAGTGTTCGACGAGATGCGCGAACCTACGTCAGCGTTGTCAAGGCGCTCGAAGCTCAGATCCAGAAATGGGAGGATGATCTTCCCAATCACTTGGTAATTGACCACGCTGAGCAAACTGAGCAGACGCGTCTGGCAGCTGTTTACGCCAAGACATGGGCCCTTGAATTCCGTCTTTGTCTGCGCCACCCTTCAGTGGCCATGACAAGCGACAAGGCCATGATGGCTGAGAATATGGCCATCTGCGAGGATGTCTCACGACAGATGCTTCGGTGTCAGATGGAGATCCAGACACGTAAGTGCCTCGATACGACGTGGTATCAGACTTCGATGTACACAGCTAGCACCTTCACCATGTTAGCTGCCATGTGGGAGAGACGTTTCGAAACGACGCCAGAGGCCATTGCCACTTTGCGGGAGGAGATGAACGGCTGGGTCGGCATTCTTGAGGAAGTTGGCTCTCTTGTCGGTAAGTTCCAGAGTCTAGTGTGCGTATCGGTCAGCCCTAACAAAGTGACAGGTTCAGAGAATAGTCTCGGTGCTGAGATTGGTAACATCATTGACCGCACCATTGCGTGGATCGACCATGATATGCGCAACAAAGAGACAAAGAGCACTCAGCCATCAATTACACCCGAGATCAAACAGGAGCAGCCCTCTCAAGCCTCCACTTATCCCTCCTCTCAGGTCCCGTCTGCTGTGACTAGTGGAGGGGCTCAGAGTGAAATCCCATCCACCAAGAGCTACTTTCCCGAGTCCGATCTGAATGGACAAACACCTTATCCTACACTCACCTACAACGAACACCCACATAACAGCATGGCAGCCTCTGCTTACGACGCCGGTGCCATGTTCTACAACACATCAGCACAAGCTGCCACAGTCGCAGCTACAACATCGGCACTCCCGTCGTCTGTGGCGCAGGTGAACCCAATGCTCGCATTCTCACAACCAGCCCAGGTACCCCAGTCCGAGATGCTCTGGCAGGGCCGCGGCAACACGTGGCACGACTGGACTTCGGCCATCGCTGACACGCAAGATCGGTTCAGCGCATCGACTTTCTTGACGCTCGGGGGCAGTACACGAGATGCCTCTGCCGGCGCGGGCGTCCCGGGCGTCACATCCAGCCCATCAGCAAACGACATCAACAGCATTCAGCAGGGAGGCCAGTGGCCTCTGATAATATTTGACCAGGTGGCGCCAAACGGATCTTGATCTTGATTTTGGTGGGGGAGCATTTACTGGGGCGTTTTTTTGATAAGGGCTTTTTAATGGGTTGAATCGCCGGGCACGGGGGATTCAAAAGGCGCTTACCAAAAGGAACTGATGAGTTATATAATGATGGGGGTCGGACGGCACATATGCATATTAGCATGGCATAGGGATGGGTTTGTTTAACTTTTGCGGTACATATACTTGTTTCATTTACGTGACCTTATAGAATGTACATACAATGTATAATCATTACACTTTTCAATTTGGACCAGAATTCAGCATCAAATCAACAGGTGTCCTTTGTCTTTTGACTTTGAAGATGTCTTTTGGTGTCTCATCTTTGGTGTTTGGTGTTAAGTTGATACCGTCGCTCTGTAACTCGTCGCATTCAATCACACACAGAAGAATGCTCAACTGTTACAATTTAAAACATCATTAATACTTTAAAAATAAGAATATTGTCTCAATTTCCACGCATTAAAAACACTGTGATAACTCTCCAGGCACCAGCATCAAGATTGAGGCTTCACAAGGGCGTGCCATTTAACCGAACCTTCTCCGACCAAGCTACCCACTCTTTTCTTGTCGCGTTCAATTGCAAGCTCCACGTCCAAGATATTGCGAATCGTCCTGTACCAGGAACTCTCTGCGCGCCCAAATTGCATCGCGCACTATCCCTATCGCACTCGACACAGTTTCCGACAAACCCGACAAGATGGGCAAGAAGCGGCGCGGTCACCCCGACATCGAGGAGGTCCTCAGCCGACCTTGGTGTTACTACTGTACGAATCTTGCGCCTTGCTCTTTAGACATTCGTTGCTAACTGTTCTATCACAGGTGAACGTGATTTCGAAGATCTTAAGCTTCTTATTTCTCATCAGAAGGCAAAGCACTTTAAATGCGACCGCTGTGGTCGTCGTCTCAACACCGCCGGAGGTTCGTTCCCCCTGTCCCATCCCAAACTTGAAAGCAAGCTGACAATCTCCAGGTCTCTCCGTGCACATGAACCAAGTCCACAAAGAAAACCTCACACAGGTCGAGAACGCGCTACCGAACAGACAAGGTCTTGAGGTGGAGATCTTTGGTATGGAGGGTATTCCTCAGGACATGCTTGACCAGCACCGCAACCGTATCCTACAGAACTTCCAGCAGGCGCAGAAGGACAGACAGATCGCGACCGGAAATCCCCTGCCCGGTCAGGGACAGGTGCATAAGAAGATCAAGACGGAAAGTCCGGAGGACCTGAAGAAGAGGTTGGCGGAGTTTAGGCAGCGTAAGAAGGAGATCGCTGCCAATGGAGGCGTTGATCCAGCTGCACCCCCCGCGACCAACGAGCCACCAGCATCTTTCGTGAGTTTTTCCATATCTACAACCGTCTTGAATTGTACTAATCTGTATAGAATCCTTCTTACCCACCCCAACAAGCACCCTACGAAGGCTTTCCTGCGCAACCAGCCCAACCCTACGCCTTCGCGCCCTCCAACCTTCCCGCACGCCCCTCATCCGGCGCTCTACCGTCTGCACCGGGTCTACCCCAACGACCCAGCTACGGCGGCGACGATATCGACCAGATGATCCGCATGGCGGAGGCGGGAATCAAGCCAGCGGGTAAGGAGGAAGAGGGCGGTGATAAGAAGAAGAAGGAGAAGAAGGCGAGGATGTTCTATGATGATGCGGAGATTAGTCCCGAGGAGAGGATGGCGGCGCTGCCGAGGTATGCGTTTGTGGCGAGTGAGGCTTAAGCTTCACTGTACGGGGGAAGGGGAAGATGGGGAGATGGGTTTGAACTTGATATGTGGGTTCTATGCATGGTTGGCGTTTGGTTGTATATTAAATGGTAAATTGATGGTGTTCTTGCGTTTGGATTGTATTGTGCACCATCGCTTGACGTTGAATCTCTTTGACACATGGGATGAAGTCAAAGTCTGGATCCAGCCGCTGGTTGCGATGGGCGTAACTGTAGGTTACATTGATCGTATCGACGTCGTGAAAGCAGTAGTTGCGTTTCACCACAATACTACGTCCTATGCTCAGACTGTTTACTCTGTTTTGTTTTGGGTAGTGGTCTGTTTTATAAACCCTGTTTGTTATCCATCGTGATATTGTGATGGCCAAAGCCATGGTCCTGGCAAGGGGACACAAACCGACGGGACATCGGTTTTTCTCCTTAATTGACACTGAGCTTTGACATTGAGAAAAATATCAAGCACCTGATCCTAAGTTAAGATATAATTAACGAATTATATCAGACACAGCAGATATCATCACAATTCAGGGAGTTTTTTGTTCTTTGATCTAAAAATATTATGATACCGGGTAGGCCAAGCGAAGTTCGTCATTGGTGGTGCACTAGCCTCAATCTCCAGCTTCAAGAACAACAAAAGAAAGCCACAAATAAACCCACGACACCTGGCATACGGCCCCATATCTTGACTCAGATCCCATCGTTGAATTGATATCACCAGCCTTACCTCCAGGGGTCAAAAACACTCGCATAAATTCACTTTACAGAACCCCTGATAAAAGCGGTGCTAGAGCGTTTCCACAGCAACGACCCCCAAAAGGGACTGAAAACAAACGAGACGTCACCCGCAACTGTGCTCGGCAGCTCCAAAGAATCTCTCTACAACTACCGCCGCGGGCCCGTCTCTACTAACTGACGACAACAGGTACAGTACAGCTACGTCTTGTTTTTTTTCTTGTTGCTCGAGTCGATTTTCGAACATTGTTTCTATGATCATTAGCTCTACTACGAGCGCGCCTCTCTTTTTCGGCTGCTACTTAGGCTTTTGTTTACTTTAACGGTCTCCGATTCGGAAAGCTTGAGGTGGAAGAGCAAGCTCGGCATTGCATCAACACAGCGACAGAGATATCATGGCTGTCACGGGCGCTATCAGTGCTGCTGGACAGTCTTCTATTACTGTTGCTGTTCGAGTTCGACCTTTTACCATTCGTGAAGCTGCGCAACTGTAGGCGATACGATACCCCGAGATCGTGAACTTTGATCGCTAACGGTTGGCAGACAAAAGAACGATGACGGAACGGTTTTTCTGGGTGATGGTTCACTCGCTGCTGCGCCTACGCCAAAGCTACACCAGCGTGGTATTCGAAACGTTATCAAGGTCGTCGATGACCGTTGTTTGTACGCCCATCCAGACCAATACTTCCACAGCCAACGCTGACACTACGCAGAGTCTTTGATCCTCCCGAGGATAACCCCGTACACAAGTTCGGCCGCTCAGTCCTCCCCTCATCGAAAAAGGTCAAGGACCAAGTTTTTGCTTTCGACCGCGTCTTTGATGAAAACACAACACAGTCCGATGTCTACGAAGGCACTACCCGAACGCTTCTCGACAGCGTCCTCGATGGCTACAATGCGACCGTTTTCGCCTACGGTGCTACTGGTTGTGGAAAGACACATACCATCACTGGTACATCCCAACACCCCGGTATCATCTTTATGACCATGCAGGAACTGTTTGAGAAGATTGAGGAGCGCAAGCAGGACAAGCAGACTGAGCTGAGTCTGAGCTACCTCGAGATTTACAATGAGACCATCCGCGACTTGTTGGTTCCTGGCGGTGGAGGCAAAGCTGGCTTAATGCTCAGAGAAGACAGCAACCAGGCTGTTTCCGTGTCTGGATTGACGAGCCATCACCCCAAGGATGTCCAGGAGGTCATGGATATGATCGTCCAAGGAAATGAATACCGCACAGTATCGCCTACCGAGGCAAACGCTACATCTTCCCGATCACACGCCGTTCTTCAGATCAACATTGCCCAGAAGGACCGGTCAGCCGGTGCCAGCGAGCCTCACACCATGGCCACCCTCAGCATCATCGATCTTGCTGGTTCCGAGCGAGCGTCCGTCACCAAGAACCGCGGCGAGCGCCTCACAGAAGGTGCCAACATCAACAAATCCCTCCTCGCCCTTGGAAGCTGCATCAACGCCCTCTGCGACCGTCGACAGAAGCAGCACGTTCCCTACCGAAACAGCAAGCTCACTAGACTTCTCAAGTTCTCCCTCGGCGGCAACTGCAAGACTGTCATGATCGTCTGTGTGTCGCCATCCAGCGCTCATTTCGACGAGACCCAGAACACCCTTCGATACGCCAACCGAGCCAAGAACATCCAGACCAAGGTGACGCGCAACGTCTTTAATGTCAACCGCCACGTCAAGGACTTCTTGATCAAGATCGAAGAGCAGATGGCTTTGATCAACGAGCTCAAGGCCCAGCAGAAGGATTCCGAGCGTATCTTCTTCGCCAAGTTCCAAAAGCAATGCGAGAAGCGGGATTCTCTCGCTCGAGAAGGAGTTCAACGATTGCGCACAGCCTACGAGAACTCTGCTCCTGAGCGTCAAGAGCGCATCAACAACATGAAGCGACTGAAGTCTTTCGAGCGACGCATCGGTATGCTGTCCGGATGGATTGCTGCTTTCGATACTGTTTGTGACGAACGAGGTGATGAAGATGCGATGCCCCCGAACCTGGTCGCCATTCGAAAGACTGCGCAGGGTATCATGGTTGAGTTGGAGAACAGCAGATATCACATCCACCAGAAGCTGGAGAAGTCAGCATGGGAGCGAGCTATCGACACCGCTTTGTCGCACAGCTTGGAGCAACTCCAAGGTACCGCGGGCGCTGACAACGGTGAGGCCGACACCTTGACTCGCGAAGCCGAGCTCCTCAAGGCCAACTTCAACCGCGAAGCGTACAGAGAAGTGCTGGAGATGGACAAGGCTGGAGATACTGCCATGATCCAAATGCTCCTCACCGCACAGTTCGACATTCTCGCATCACTTTCCGATACTCTCGGCATGGATGAGGAAGAAGCTGTCACTCACGCCAAGGAGATGATCAACCGTCTCCTCCAGACTGGCTTCACAGCTGCCGGTCAGGTCGTCAAGCCTGATGGCTCCATGCCTGTGACGGAGGTCTTCTCACCCTCCAAGAGAGGCACGCCCAAGCGCAAGAAGGCTATCGCGATGCACATCAAGCCTGTTGCTGCTCCCAACTTTGGTATGTCCGCACAGAGCGACTACGCTCCTGTCAGCCCCATGAAGGGATCCCCTCGAAGACGTAAGGTGATGGGAGCCTCCAAGAAGGGCGTCAGCTTCACGCCGGTCAAGGCGAAGAAGAAGGGTGGAGTTCGATGGAGGGACGATGAGACAGAGGAGGGAACTCTCGAGGACTTTTCTAAGACGCCTCAGAAGTTCAACTCTTCGCCTGCGATGCCTTCACCCGAGAAGACTATTATCCAGCCCAAGATCAAGAGCATTCCTCCGCCTGTGATGCCTTCATACCTTGAGCCCGAGGAGTCAACGATTGAAGAGTCAACAGTTGAGGAGTCAAGCCCCAGTCTTGAGATCCCTGAGGCTACCAGCTTGGGTGCGAAGCCTAGCAGGTTCCAGGCTGGATTCCTTTCCAAGGGACCTAGACATTCCCTTGCCAATGGATCACCTCAAGCACCCACCATGACCCTCAAGCTGGAGTCTTCTCCCGATATTCAACGAACACCGCCCCTGCGATCACTGGATGTCACTAAGAGTGGCAACTTTTCACCATCGCCATCGGGGCTCGGTATTCCTAGAGCGATTCGACGTCTGCCCACGATACACGATGAGAACAACCCTCCCGGATCTGGATCCGACTCTGAGACGAGCACCATCGATGCCCGAAAGCTTCAGACCGCCCTCCGCACCGCCATGAAGGAGAAGGCTCGTAGAGCGAGCATCATGGCCGGTACAACGGCGTCGTCGAGCGCCAGGCGCATTTCGTCAGTGGGATCGTTGCCCGAGCGAAGCGGACCCAGACCCAGTCTGCCTGCAGCTCTTGCCAGCAGCACCAACGGTATCTCTCGACTCCGCCGAGGTAGCGCTGAGCGAAGACGAAGCCCTCCGATGGCGTGCTCGCCCCAAGATTTCAAGATAGACATGGCTTTGACACCTGGTCAAGCTAGACGCATGAACATGAACAACAACACTGTCACTCGAATGGAGGGTCCTGGAGGAAGTCCCCAGGGAGGCATGACTAGCCTTCCTGCGCGTCGGATTACTATTGGTACCGGAGGCGGAACTGCTCAGCGCCGAGTTGTCAGTCGGGATGGTACATGGCGATGAATGTGATAATATGAGATTGAGATTGCCTTGATGGCCTTGGATGGATTGGTGATTGCTTGATTGTTTATGAGCCCGGAGTTACGGCTGCGGCGTTTGGCCTTGCATGATCTATGTAGATTGGTATGATATGGCATTCTTAGTGTATGAAGACAACTTTGTTCTTACGTGATCTGACCCGATGGCGCCATCAGGTTTATTTACCTGCCTGATCAGCAATTGGTTTGTTCCTGGAGAGCTGAAAGTGGTGGCTCGTTGCCTGTAAGCGAAGTGGAGATGGGCTGTGAGTGGTTGGTGGACGTTAACGCCGAAATGACGGGGTGGCAACGCTAAGATTCGGCGATAGATCCTCCGATGATCAGTCGGTGATATGTGAAATGACGCTCAACGACTAATTCGGAGATAATGAATTCGAAGCTGAAAATTGAGAGAGATGAAAAGTATAAAGGTTTGGGAGTTTTCGTTTGAGGATGGGCTTTGCAATTGATCAATCAATCAAGCACTTACACAAACGCTGCTTTCATAAGTCATCTGCATAACATCTTCAAAGCAACTACAACTCTCAACATGTCTTCACAAGTCTGGTTCATCACAGCCGCATCCTCAGGTTTCGGCCACGACATCGCTCTCAACGCCCTCAAGCTCGGCCACACCGTCATTGCCACAGCACGCAGCACCCAAAAGATCCAAGATCTCGCAGACGCAGGAGCTCACACCCTCGCATTCGACATAACATCTCCCCTCTCCGACCTTGAAGCCATCGCAAAAGAAGTCTTCACCAAGTACGGTCGTGTTGACTACCTTATCAACACCGCTGGCTACATTCTTGACGGTGCCGTGGAGGAAGTCTCACCGCAGGAGCTGTATGATTCGTTTAATACCAACGTCTTTGGTGTTTTCAACACGATCAAGGCGTTTTTGCCGGGTATGAGAGAACAGAGCATCGGACAGAATGGAAAGCGTGCTACGGTCGTTACTTTTGGAAGCATCGGTTCTTGGCGTGGTGGAGCTTCATACGCCGTTTACTCCATGGTAAAAGCCTCTGTATCCTCCCTCGCCGAATCCCTCCGCTACGAACTCTCCTCCTTCAACATCTGCGCCACAGCCGTTGAACCGGGCTACTTCCGCACCAGCTTCCTCAACCCGGGTGTAAAGCAAACCACCAAGACTCGACTGCCTGCTTATGAAGATGAGAACACAGCCTCCGGAAAGGCGAGGAGGATGTTGGTGGATACGGATCAGAAGCAGCCGGGTGATGTTAAGAAGGGGACGGAGGTTATTGTGGAGGTTTTGACAGGAACGGGGGTTGGAGAGGGAAGGGAAGTTCCGATGAGGATTGTACTGGGAAGTGATGCGGATGTTTATATTAGGGATAAGTGTGAGGAGACGTTGGAGTTGTTGGATGAGTGGAAAAGTGTTACTGTGAGTACGGATCTTGACAAGTAAGGGGATGATGTTGCAACGATGGAATAAGCATGCGGACATGTTAGGTTGAACAAGAACCGATAAAAGAATTCATGAGAGGATAGGATTTCATTCCTGCACTTACGACAGTGTTGAAATATAACAATTATCTCGATGAGGTTGAGCTTGCTATCTTAGGCAGCAAGGATGATTGGTTGGCCCATGGCTTTACAACTTGCGACACCCCCACTTGCTTGCCCTCCCTCCTCCTTACTTAGCTAGCGAACGAAGGACTTCTCTCAATTTCTTGTGCTGTTGGGTTGTTTATGTTCATTCTTCCCTGTCAATTCTTGTACCTGCAGTTCAAGTGAGTGAGATCTCCAGGATCAACAGAAATGGGCCATTCTCTTCATATTCTGCAATGCTTCAATACCCCCCCTCATCGCCATCATCCGCCGTCAGCAGATGAGCCACTGAGAATTCAGATTGAAGGTCCGCTGGTCTCTATTCAGAAATTGCTGCCCGACGTGCCATGGAGTGTAGATGTCGTCAATCCCATCTTCCCGCAACCAGCTGGTCCGAAGCTTGCGGAGCTGACCTATCGGGCCATATACGGACATGACGCTTTGCATCTGGTCGTCCGAGATGAGTATCTTGGTTGGATCCATCACAAGAAGTAGGTGCATTCCCGGCTTGCAAGACTTGCTCGCTCACAACAGTGCAATTTAGTGACATTGATTACTACGGTGTCACATTTGATGTCAATGTTCCTTCTGATGACTACTTTCCAGAGGTTCTGCAGATAAACATCTTTGAAATCGAAGCAGACCAGGGGGAGTATGCAAACGAGTATTTGCCTTTCACAATCGATCCTGCAGACTTCGTCGGCAAAAAGATCCTCGCGGTGCCCAGGTGCTGCCAGAAGAGAAAAGGATCTACGGACCGTAAAAGAGTGAACGGGTTGGTCGCAGAAAGAGATGTTCTCCGGCAAGGAATGGACCGGGAGGTAATCACTAAGTTACTGGTAGGCCATGGGGTATATTCAACCAAGATTCCAGAGAAGCGATTCGACATAGTTCCCCGACCTCCCACAGACCAGGCTTGCAAGGAATGATGACGGCTGCTAACTCACCTCTATGTGTATATAATACTTGCTTACCTATGGGCAGCTGTATGATCTCCTTTAGCTGGTTTTTATGGGAAGCTTACACTATTTTGTACCTCATCTGTTCTGACCGGTATCCTCGTGGCTTTGTCTTCTGCCTTCGCTGTTGTGAGTGACCGGCTACAGAAGTTTCTTGGGCCTCTTCTGAGACATTCTAAAAAGACAACATAACAGGAGGCTTTCCTAAACTATTAATTAGTGCCTGATATCGAAGATCGGTCTAATGTTTATTAGTTATCCTTCTACTGATCGGCCAAATTGTGTTCAAGCCAGCCCGGTCTTGATCAAGTAAGCAAGCTAGCTATAAAAAAGACAATAATTCTTCACCCTGCTGCCTAAATTTAGAAACTCGGCAATGAATTGTCAGTACCTAGTCAATAGACTAAGATGTATAGAGAATGCTTTGCTATGTCGGTACTGGGGAGTAATGTAGATGTTTATATTAGGGATAAGTGTGAAGAGACGTTGGAGTTGTTGGATAAGTGGAAGAGTATTACTATTAGCATGGATCATGACAACTAAGGGCATAGGTATATACAGGAGTGCAAATTGAGAAGTACCTATAATCAGACTGTCCGTTTATCTATCGAATAAGCTTGTACGATATCTCCGCGGGTAAGACCCCGTGAGACACATGTACAACCTTTTCTTCCCTAGGTATGGTCAACAATTGTTCGTTATTATTTCCTGCCTGAAGCCCAGGTAGAGGTTACTTGACCAATAGCATATCATTCCTTATCAGCGGATAATCGTCCAAATTCATATTAAGTGTTTTTAGTTATTATTTAGCCCTGCCTCTCCAATAATCCTTCAGCCTATTTTTAGGTAATGTCACATGAACTGTCGGCAATTGGCAGCCGACTAAGACGTATACAGAAATGCTTTGCTGTGTCGTGACTGGCTCAAACCTAAGCGAGCGAGCGCTATCACCAGACAGGTAATGCTTTCAGCATCTCCCATTCGCTCGCTATATCAACTGTCTCCGTTCTTCAAAAGATCTGACATATCTAGGTATCTCTTCAGGCGGCGTAAGGCTTGCAGGGTTAATATCTGTTAAGGAATACTTAAAGGAATACATAAGTTTAGATAAGTTCTAGGTAGCTTTTATGATCCTTTAGGGTCCACAAGCATTACGACATCAAAAGAGATACAGACGGCACAGCAAGGTATTAGCAAGGTAAAAAGCCTCAAAGGAGACACTAGGAAATACTATATTAAAGAGTCGCATCCCCCCACAAGTCAAAGGATCATGCCTTCTCAGTCGTTTTCGCTAAATTTTTATTTGCTCTCATTCGTTCCTCGTCATCTCGATATGGCTTCTTCCGCAATGGTAGATGAGCCATCCACAATTCTCCACCACGAAGTCTCTTATCCTCTCTTATCGCCTTGCGAGATTACAATCGAGGGTTCTACAACACCATCAGATATCATATATGGAGTAAAAAACCTTGATGCTTTGAAGTACATGGATTCTATGCTGACTGATTATCAGAACCTTGGAGATGTGAACTATCAGAACCTTCATCTTAGTAGAGCGATAGTTTCAGCTACCGGTTCAATTGCGAGTCCATCAATAATGCCATCCTTAGACAACTGCATTGTACCAAGCTACCTGGATAGCAGCCCTGTCCCTATCACTGGGAATGCTAAGAGTGTATGTATAGATCTAATACACTTAGTGTTGACGCATGCACTGACCCTATTACAGAGGCGCCGATTGAAAAATCGGGAATCTCAGCGACGCTTCCGTGAGCGCAAGGAGCAGTTACAGAAGGCGCTCCAGCAACAGCTTGAACACTCTCGCACAGAATATGAAGCGCTCCTTTGCAAATACACCAACAGCACCACCGAAGCAGCTCTGCTGCTGCAAGAGAATGAAGCACTTCGGTCTGAGATCAAAGATCTTCGGCGACAACGGCGACTGATGCTGAGCGTTATGAAGTCGCTTAGAGACTCAAAACCGTCATCTGAAGAGGGGGATGCTGGGGGGCTGTTGGGTGATGTCATTCACTATCTTACGGATGTATCAGATGATCCTACAACACCGGATACAAACTGAGTTAATCATCGGCGCGGTACGGTACCTTGGGTACAGATGATTCGTTTGTTTTCCTGCGACGACGATCACGGCATCATCTCTTCGAATCCCGTCGTTGTGGTATTGTATGGTTTAGCTTGGAATAATGAGACTGCTTTAGTTCCTTTTCAAGTTCGTCTTTATGCTAATACGGCACTTGTTGAGGGGTTTTGCTTTCCCCCCACTCCACCGAAGAAATATCCCACCAGACGGTCTAGACCACAGACAGAACCTCCACCCAAAAGAGATTGAATTCGATATCACATCAGATGCCGCCACGACGGGCACAAACCCAGGAGAGCCGTCTCATCTTCGTCGGGGGCCCGGCATTGACGGAACGGACAGGGCCAGTTCGGTCTAAGCTTCTTCAGCAGGCACATCGCCAGAAGAAGTCTCAGCAAAGGCAGAATGCGGCATTCGAGCGAGAACTTCTCACGAGGGGCGAAAGGGCCGATATTTGCACCTGCAACGAAAAGCTCCCGCTTCATACCTCGCAGACCCTTGAAATCTCGGGCGATGCACGATATCGACCCATCATGCCAAAGATGTCCACGCCCCCTGGCAGTTCGTGCCCTATCTGCGGAAAATCCTCAGCCTCGTCAACTCAACTTGCCCCCTGGGATATAGGAGCTGGAGCCTTCAACCCGATGATTCCCATGGACGAAACTACGTCTCGATTGAAGATCCAGGAGATTTTGCATTTTGCTTGCACTTCCATCTGGCCATATTTCCGCCCTTTGACATATACATCCAAATGCTATCAATCTTGGGTATTCCCATGTGACAACAAAGTCCGACTGTACGCAGTTCTGTGGGCGGCGTCTTACCATCGAGACGTTCTGAACGTGACCTACGGCGGTCCGACTTATCAAGCTGGATCGAAAGACCAACTCACGTTGAAAGGACTGACGCTGAAAGCCCTGCGGGAAGAAGTGAGCACATATACCGGCCAAACACCTATTGATAGCATCATTATGTGTATTCTTTATTTGGCTGTCAACGAAACCGTTGATGCACGGATATATCGAGAACCGAGTCCTTTCAATCCCCCGTTTACGCATTTACACGCTCTGGATATTTACGGAAGTCGAGATTACCACCCGATTCATTGGTCAATCATCCAAGATCTACTTGCTCGCTATGGTGGAGTGGAGGCCCTCCAAGATCCTGCGCTTGCTTGGCTTCTTTCTCTTTCTGATATCATGGGGGCGGCGAATACACTGCAGAAGCCAATCTACCCATGTCTGAGCATTCACGGGGAGCAAATGTTCTTGGAGCCCCCTCTGGTTTTATTCAAGCCTTATGCGTCCTATTTTGAGCTGCAAACTGCCGGATCTGGTTTCGAAGAGCTCCTATCCCTGGACCCCCCTGTGCAGCAAGGAATTGTGGCTACGTTTTCACAAATCGGACAGCTATCTTGCGTTCTGCAATACTACACGATGGAGCCACTTAGCCCCGAGGCCCTCGACATTCTGGGTGATTGTCGAAACTATGTGCACCATGGTCTATTTTCGTCACCGGATGCGAACTCCACCACGGAGGAAATCCTGCAAGATTCTGAACGAGAACCCGAGGCAAATGAGGTATCCCGAGAAACCTATTTGACATGCCGGCTTGCGTTGCTTTTGTATGCGACGCATGCTACCTTCCCACTACCACGGTCAGCTATTATCAGAAGACAACTCCTGCAACAACTATGCCCAAAAATCGAGTTTCTAGTTGGGAGAAGTGCCCCTAGAAGATTGTCTCTGTGGTGTGTTAGCGTTGTACTGGTCGCATCGGACATGAAACCTGATGAGACAATACTCGATCTGTTCAAGAGGTTGTGCTACGAGCTTGAAGTTACCAGCCTAGATGATTTGCTAGTGTTACTTCGCGAATTTGCATGGGTCGATAAAGCGGTCGAACATCAGTATGCGAGGTTATCTCCTATAATAGCAAATAATGAATAACTATTACACAAGTTCACTATGTATTCAATGGTTGGTCTCTTGGTCTCGAGCGAATGCCTGACAAAAATAGACTGTGATCAGGATCGTTATGTTTTATTGTTTAATTTTAGATAAAGATATCCGTTATCAGCCGTACATTACCGCTTAGGTCTTCCTTTCTTCCTCATCCCACACTTCTCAATATGATCGCTATGATTAATGATATCATGACTGACATAACCACAGATGCATCTATAGGGGCTTGAGCCCTTGCAGCTATTTCTTCGTAAATGATCACGATGTTTGTCCTTCCGATCAGCACGCTCACAGCGACAGACATACAAGGCCCGGAGATGTTTGTTGGTAAGGTGTCTTTTGAGAGACTTTTCGTTCTTGAAAGTTGCACATGTCGCTCTGCCGCAGCGAAGGGGTCCTGGTGGAGCATGTAATAAGAGTATGTGATCGCTATTGTGTGCCAGATTTGGAGTTGTAGTTCTTTCGGCAAAACTCACCCGAGAGCATCTACGTCCCTGCAAGATTCTCTGCAAAAGTCGCAACGGGGGTGAGATGTTTGGGATGGAGGGCTGGAGGAAGACGATTGTGAAACATGGTTGCCGACCGTAGTGGATGCTGAAGAGCTGAAAATGGGAGCGTCGCTGTTTGGAGTGGTCGAAGATAAAGACGGAGACGGTTCTGACTGTTTTTGACATGTGGGAGAAGATTGTACAGTCGTCGTATGTGAATTAACAAAAGCAATATTTGAACCAAGCTGTAAGGAAGGGAGATTGTTGAGATCGCGGGGATCAACCACTTGCTCATTACAAGTTGGTTTAATACGGAATACAGGGCTTTCTGGTTCTTGAAACGAGTTGAAAAAGCAACTTGAGCTTTGAACGCCAAAAATATCCTCTGTTTCCTCGACTTCAGTACCTTTAAAACGTCTGAAGTCCTGAACCCAGTCTTCGAAACTCAACCTCTTTCACGTGACAAGTACAAATAGCAAGCCATAATGGGGGCAGAGTTATGGCTATGGTGGGAAGAGAGGTATAAAGCTCCAATCGTGGAAAATCCAGAAGGACAGACCTTGTTAGAGGAGGTAGTGGTGGTGGTGAGCAGTTGTATGTATGTGCTTAAACGCCGAGCAAATTTATTCGCAGTTAGTTTCGTTAGGCGTGATGAGCGGTTCTCAAAGGTTCAAATACGCGGGCGTCAAGCGAAATTTAAGATAACGAGATTAGTAGAATGTACCAATATTTCAGAACGCCCGTCAGCGGGATGCTGAGTTTCTGTTCGCTGGTCATCATACGTAGTAAGCGGGTTGAGGTCTCGAGTGACGCCCTGCAGATCAGCTTGGATAACTGAATAAGGGCCATTTATTTCAATGGCTGACATCTGTACAGCCTGCAGTTTGGGCCCGGAGCTTTTGCCGGTGCGTTACTGATTTGCCAATAAGGTAATAGTCCTTGAGCCACCCCATAAGGATGAGTGACATCTTCATACAGCTACTGATACGAAAGCCAGGCGGGCCACTTAAGACGTTAGCCCTGACGCCCTGTCTTAATATGTACGGATTGGCTTGGCATTGTGATTCCCAAGGTGTTTGAAAGCAAGCCTAATAGGATTAACCAATAAGAGAATTGGCCCTTGTTGCTAGCCATGCACGGTGAGCGCATTAATCGGCCGCTTTGGTGACAACACTGGGAGGGGTAGAGTGGCTGAGGCTGCCTGGGTTTAATGTGATATTGTTTCTTACGCAGTATTGCGCTTAAGGGGGCTCTTAAGGTATCACACGTATAGCCCTCACGCTTGAAGACTTCACAGTAGTATCACTCATAGCTGACAGCAGAAATGTCGTGTTCCAGATGGTTCTCTTGTTAGTGACACAGCATGGAGGTAAGATAGGAAGACACTTCTGTGACCAAAGCTAACTTGACCAGAAAACTGAACAAACAGCCACTGGTACCGCGCGGCATGCTTTGCAGTTGCCTAGCCAAGGCCCTGATTGTATTGGCGTCCACCTGTCGTTGGCTGATGAACAGATCACCGAGTCCACCGTATGGATCGGATATTTGGTCCGAAGGGAGAGACATGCCGACGTTTATTCAGTATACAATCCAGAAAATGCCAAACAAGATTTCAAATCAGAAGCTCGCGCTTTCATCGTGGAAGGAGTTTCTGGAAATCTGAAACGGCACCGCAAACGATGCATCAGCCGTCTGGGACCCCGAACCTGGTTGACGGCACAGTGTCGGGGAGCTGAAGTTGTGGTATACAAAACCAGCAACCATGATGATCCTGACTCAGGCGGGATTTGCAGAGGCTTCACTGGTTAGTCTAAAAGTAATTCGGTCTTGGCCACCCATTAACCTACCCATGAATAGAGCAAACCAACGATATAGATTACAAACGGAAGACTATGCGAATTCGGCAACTGAGAAGGCGCCAAACAAAGAAAAAACAGAGAAGTCTAGAAAAGGGACTTGACGTTGCTTTGTTGGCAAACGATGGAATACTCGATGACGCAGGATTCTCAGATGAAGAGTTGGCCTGCAGGGCCGCTATTCTGCTATACATCTTTTATGATGGCCAAGGCAAACCTCGCCCACTTTTGTATCAGTATCTTCCTCATGCCTTCGAACAGTCGTATACGCTGGTAATCATGTTTTCTCGGCTGCAAGATTATCTGGCGGATGGAGGTGCATACTTAGGCAGACATTTGTATCTTGAATATCTGCAGGAAGATTTGTCAAGAATGAATTTCGCTCAACTCCACTCTGGAATTCACGATGTAATTGCAAGTCTATCTTCAGAGGAACTCCAGCTGGTTGGAAGAAATCATCGGCTTGACATGATTCGAGATATTCAATCAGCTTTGGCAGTTCTAATCGGAAGGGTCGGAACAAGTGAATGATTGTTGTTGCCTACCGGGGAAGCTTCTCTTTGGGTGTGAAGTATTGTAACTCATTATTAATTAAGGGCCTTGTTTTATACTGGAAAAAAAAAAAAGACAAGAACAATTAGCTGCGTTCCTCTTGCTAAGCAACCCTCGACTCTGCTGTCATGAGAATCTTATATTGAAATAATCATAATTAAGCTGCTGTTTAAACTTCGTCGTTTGTATCATATCATATCACGCCGGAGCGAATAAAGGATGTGCGTGTAATTAATGGAAGCAGAAAGCTGTTTTTCTTTGGTCTAGCAGATAGCGATTGTTGGATGTGGTGTGGCTTTATGGAAAGGAGGAAGCTGTGTGTATACAAGGCAGGAGCAGGGCCAGGCTTCAAGCACCTACGTTCAATACGACCCTTTAGCCTGATTCCTGCGCCAAACAAGTTGTCTATATACATGAAATCGACTTTTAAAGGCCTTTCATAGAGTTTTAATGACTCCAAAATGACGTTTTTGCCTTATAAAACCTTAGTTTTCATTACATAAAGTGGGAAAGAAGCGTCTTACCTTTCCTTCTTTTCTTTCAATTTATAACCAGGACATCTGCTTTCTAATCTGAGCCTTCAAATAGGTCCATTTCACCCTACAAAAGGATTAACTTACCCTTCAAGGCCTCTGCCATTATAGCAAGGGGACCGTTATGGCCACTGGCTTCTTCGATATCAGTGTCTTCCTGGGCGGCGACAGTGGCTTCTGTGCCTTGTTCCTTTCTGGCTGCATAGCCTCAGTGCTAGTATTGCTGACTTTGGGGTCTTGGTTGACCTCAATTCTGATCACCATGTCGTCTGCTTTGTCTTGTGATCGTAGGGTTGATATGTTGTAATAGATGTAAAGTTGGGTGTGAAATCGAGAAAGTTCCCCGATTATTCAGATAATCGTCGGTAAGTGCTCATGGCTACTGATATGCTCGTAGCGGCTTGATGATATACCGCTAAGGATGTTGCTACGTAAACTCGGCCAACCACAGCACGAATACCATAGCTGTCGAGAAACCGTGTTGCTTCTCAATCGTAGTGTAATAGTAAAGTTGCTGAAAGGCGTGAAAATAATCCGATTCTGATCAGGATTAAAATCTAGGTCGATGAGGAAGATGTGGAATGCGGGCGACCGCACAACGTATATATATATAAAAGAAACAAAGGGAGCTTCACCTAGAAGCCTCCCGATAAAAAAGATCATCGAACAGAGTTCGCAAGGACTGACGAGTCATCTGTACGACGCGCATGGACGACTCAAACTGGTACTAGGCCTGGCAAGCGCTCAAGAATACTTCCCTGGAGAATCAGGGGACCACGCGATTCATTCGATTCGCGCTGGCGTCATTGCTGGCATACCAGTTGTGGATGTGACTTCTTGGTCTGTTTGTATGAGAGCTCAGATTCATCTATTCATCATTGGTTGATTTGGTGGCCTTCCTCTCTTCTTTTCACCGCACTTCTTAATATGAAGCTTGTGCGTGTGGAGTTGTCGAACTGCATGGCCACACAGGCACCGATAAAGACCGTGGCCATTGCAGCTATTGCTCTCCAAGTGTCTGTAGTGCTTGTCCTTTCTTCCGTTCCGTCTACCGCAGCGGCAAGTGTACGCGACACCTAAATGGAACTCGGTCAGGTGTCGTTTCAAAGATCGCTCATCTTTGAATGTCTTTTTGCAACTTGTTCCACCACAATGTAAAGGTTTTGAGAGGTTATGGGACGAGATCAAATGGGTGCAGAGAGCCTCCACGTTGTTGAATGGGTGCCCACAGAAGCCACAGCTAAGCTGGAACGTGTTTGATTCAGGGCTTGAAGTGGTCGATTGTAAGGATCTTTTCTCGTACCCACTTGATGCCGGAGAGTCCAACGTAGAAGGATCACTACTGCTTGGAGAGGTATCGAATATGAAAGAGAATAGCTCTGACTGTTGCCAAGAGCCCGACGTAGAAGGAGCACCATTGCTTGGAGATACGGTATTTGTGAAAGGGTCTGGTTCTGGCTGTTGCCAGGAAGGCGAATGATGAGGAGTTGAGGGATGAATATTGTTCTGAAATGGGATTGAGGCGAGTTGTGTAGTGTTGAGGGTAGTTGCGCAGGCTTCATTGACAGGCGGTTGTTGATCACATGAGGGTTCGACATGTAATGCATCAATTTGACTCAGCGAGGATGCAAGGTCTGTGTCAAGGGCATCGCCGTAGAAGCCGTGGTAATTGTCAAAGTCAAAGAAGCTGCGGGAATCATTGATCTCAACATCATACAAGTGCCAAAGAGGAGGAGTGTCCCAATCGAAGTTGAGTGGCCATGCTGCGTTGTCGATGTCGCCCGTCCAGGGTTCTAGTTGACGATCATTGAGCTGATGTTGAATGAGGAATGCGCCGAGACCATGCCCGGCGCTGAACCTCGCGCAAGATAGATTCTTGAAGGTGCCTTTTCGTCTTCCGTACGATTTTGTAACCCAGGTTGCTGAGCTAGATTTTCTCGAGAGTAGAAAAGAAGAGACAGTGCAAGCAGCGTAATAGAGCAAAGAACACTGTTACTGCTTTGAGAGAGACACCAGTTATTCGTATATTTCAGTGAGGGCTTTCAGTCAGGATCAAAGGTCTGACTTCCCATCTAAACTTCAAGACAAGCAGCTGTTAGGGGGTTGAAAGGATGTGTTCTTTATCAATGTGCAGGGCTCAACGTTTCTATTGCCCATCAAAGGCCCATAACAAGCACAAGATGGAGGCAAGGTATCTGCCCGGGAAATGAGTAACGAAGGGATCAAGGGCGTTCCGTCAATGAGAGCCGACTCTGTGGGAGTCGAGCCGGCTGCTTCACGCAACGGCGAAGGATTGTACTGGAATAAATCCAGAGAGCGGGGAAATGGGCGGGAGCCTC
Organism: Fusarium concolor; assembly: GCA_013184415.1. Lineage (NCBI taxonomy): Eukaryota > Fungi > Ascomycota > Sordariomycetes > Hypocreales > Nectriaceae > Fusarium > Fusarium concolor. Next base: position 28,080 of record JABCJY010000202.1, on the reverse strand, counting down.
CGTTCAAATACGGCCAGCTGAGGCTTACCTCCCAGAATGTAATCCGTGGCTTAGACTCAGGGCCAATTTCGTGATTCGCTGTTAGCAGTACGTAGATCTATCTTATGCGTGGCTGAAACAATCAAGCTGTTTGTTACTAGTGACCCGGATAGTTGAATAAGGGCCATTTAATTTATTCGTCAGTCTCAGCACAAGGCTGTCTAGTGCGCACACATGCACACATCTGGAGCCTGCCACAGGCTGCACTCCGGACTTTGAATCCAGATATGTTTGAGTCCTCAGACGTGAATGGACCAGATGGAAAACAGCCTGGGGTTGTTGCTTGAGTGCGACCAGCCAACCAGTGAAATAAATGGCCCTTGTCTATCTTATACCCCGATTAGTATCATTTTGCGGATTCCAATCCGAGAATTGACCCCGATGGAGTTGGCAAAATGTTGAGCCACTTACAAAACTGGCCCTGATACCCTGGCCTGTATCTGAGGCTAAATGTTTCATTGCGGTAGATGGCAGAAAGCAGGCCTGAAGAATGAATACCCAATACGAGAATTGGCCCTTTTCTGGGATTCTCGACACGACTTGAAGTGTTAGTAGGACCAGATTGCGATATTGTAGTCGAATCAGCTCATTATCGAACAGTTCAACAAGGCTTGGGGAATACAGTGATATAAAGAACCTTCAGTAGAAACATGAAATCTTCATCCAGACTTCAAAATCCAGAGCCATTTTGTCATCCGATATTCTACTTTGTGACTAAATAAACTTGACTGTTTTCTTTGACGAGACAAAACCACAACCATGACCCCATCACCGGGCAATCCTACCCCTAAAAACAAGGATACAACTACCCTTGCCTTACTCCAAGACGCTGCAGCCCACAAAAGACATGAGACAAGTAGGAATAGACCTAGATATTATCTGTTTTAATCTAACACCATGATAGACTATGCTTCGCCTATGTTGGTATGGCTGCGCCAGAGTGACAAAGATGAACCTTGGAGGGGCTTTACAGTTATTGCTGCAGATAAAAAGAACGGACAGGCTCATGGTTACTCAGCTGTAAACAATTCTCGCACTTGGAGTACCGAAGCAGAGGCAGGGTCTGAGGGAGGAAGATAAGCAGGCTATGACGGCGACTAAATAGAAAACAATTCTTCAACTAAATGTCCTGATATGCTCTGTTAATCTCTATCAGTTCAGTTGTGATGAGTGCTCTGTAGAACAATGTTGGCCACTTCTATTTTTAAGCTTAATTTTAAGGTAGGAGGGAGGCGGTTATTCTCATACTAATACGAGACTGCCATGACACGAGCACGAAAAATATCTCCAACATTCATCAAAAGAGTATATCGCTCTTCGGCAAGTTGAGCTTCACTTTAGGATTATTGTGACAAATGACAGCTGTGAGAAATGCAAGGGACGAATTATCTATTCACTGAACGTTGCACATCGCTGCTGCTGGAAGCTATCACTATGGCGCTCTGAATCATCAAGATGACTCGTTGCGTTATGCATATTTGCTATCCTGTTATTCGCGCCTCCATAGAAAGCCGATGTTCTATAAAAATTTGCAACATTTCCCAGTCAATTCCACCATGATAAGCCAACCATCAGCTTCTAGTCAAGTCTTCCTACGAGTTATGAATGCTAGCCCCAACTGAAAATTCACGGGTGACTAAGTAACTATGACATGAATGGTATCGATCGACATCAAAGTAAGCGCAATGAGGAAAGCGCCTGTCTTTTCCATTTCGAGACCAATGCGTTATCCACCCGGACCCCGATATCATGCCGACGGGAATTCCGGATGTCAGCATAAGACGGAGGTCTTACATGTAAAGATTATCATATCAGCCAAGCAAGTTGACCAACACTTTATGAATATAAAATATACCATTTTGTACGTGAGATCGTTACCGAAATACTACCTCCTAATGTTGAGTTTATCATCTCGCTATATAATATCCAATCAACTTCAAAATCGATCAACTTCAAATTGATCAACAAGACACAGCACCATGTCTGAATTTGGGTCATCACAGTTCCTATCAACCGGACTGAAGATCTTTGCCATCTTCTCCATGTTCACGGGCACCGTTGATATCATTACTGGTCATAAATTGCTTCTTCCAGCGCCAGAGAGAGCTCAACTTTCAGAGTCGACACTAGGCTTACTCGACAACCAACTTCGATTCCTGGGAGCAACATGGGGTGGATATGGTGTTATGCTGTGGTGGGCCAGTAACAACCTCCAGACAAGACGGGCTCCCCTTGGACTACTTGGGGCTATTATGTTCCTCGCTGGTATTGGCCGGCTGTCAGGAGGCTTGACTGTTGGATGGGGTGCCTCGTGGACCAAGGTTGCTACGGCTGTCGAGCTCGTTTTCCCTCCTTTGATCTGTCTCTTTGGGTTCTGAATATGAATTGGAAAGACCAGATAGCATTTGGATGGATGCTATGGGGCTGACCAAGGATCATCGTTCAATAGAACATGCGTGTATGGTGGTTATATGATACGAGGAAACACGACTTCTGGAAAATTAACAAACTGATGGAATATAATTTAAGATATTCATATCAGGTAAAAGCAGAGAATACTATGGAATACGGGATCATTTTCGGGTAATTGTTGTGATTCTTTGGACGCGGCTGTCAGCATAACATCTAAGCATTACGCGCAAGCATTAGCGACTAAGAATTTCACTTGACACTTTGCGCTTATAAAAGGCACCTTGGCGCTCTAATATTGTGACTGAAAATATAGAATTCAACTCATTCTTTCGCTCCCCACATTAAGTCAACTGTAACTATTCAAGAACTCTTTTCTTAAACAACACCATGTCCGAACACGGTTCATTCCCACTACTATCACGTGGATTAAAACTCTTCGCTATCTTTTCTATGGCCAAGGGATCCACTGATATCATCCTCGGCCACACGCTCCTCATCCCAGCGTCAGAACGATCCCTATTACCGAAATCAACTCTCGCCATAGTCGATAATCAACTTCGATTCTTCGGTGCAACATGGGCGGGATACGGAGCTATGCTATTTTGGGCCAGTAGCAGCATTCACACAAGAAAAACTCCCATAGCGTTGCTTGGGGGTATCATGTTTCTTGCGGGCATAGGTCGACTGGTATCAGCATTTTCTCTCGGCTGGGGGAATTGGAAGACCCAGGCTGCTGCAGGGATTGAGCTCGTGTTTCCGCCTCTTATTTATCTCTTTGGATTCTGAGTCTGGATTAGAAAGGAACCAGGGTTGAGATTAAAAATGCCTACCTTAGTCAACTAATACCAACGCGCGCTCTTACCGTAACTATTTCTGCAGGGCAAAAACAAAGACTTGGATTTTATTAGATAAATAGCCCTTAACTTAGTAGTATTTAATAATATAGAACTAAAGTTCTGATTCTTGTCAGTAATTTGTGATAACCAGGTGAATTCCCCGAGGTCCGTTATTTCGGCCGAAATTTGGACACCGACGTGTTATCTCCGTGCGCCGCTTCCTCTTCAACTCGGTCTTATGCTGAGACTGCACCGATGCCTGCTCAATCTCCATCACCCGTCTACGTCTTGAATTTCTGCATTACGGCCGAGTAAGAAGCCGTCAAACTGACAGGCAAATCCGTCAACCAATCCAACGACGCTGCCATCCATGGACAGGACCTCACAGTCTCCGCCTCAACGGCAATCGTCTCAACCCCATCGGCGGAGACGTCCGGCCCTTTCGTGCCACGAATGCCGACGTCGCAAGATCAAGTGCGACCAAAAGAGCCGCTGTGCTCATTGTATTCGCCACAACACTCAATGCATCTATCAGCCCAACCGTGATGGCTCGCCCTCTGTTCGCGTCCAGAGCTCACGGGCGAGAGTATCAGCACAAGCATCAACAGAAGACCGTCGTCCAGCTAGGTCAACTATTGGAGCGTCACGTCGCGACAGTCTCACGCCTCATGACCAGGATGTCGCACCATCCCATTCAACGACAGCAACTATAGCAGCGGGTCAAGGATTTCCAACACCAGCATCGAGTATTCCCAGGCATGGCAATGGCCATACCATCAGCACGAACCAAAGCCAAGGCCACAGCACTAGAGCCCCCTCGCCACCATCTGAGATTGGTAGTGACAAGCCCCAAGGTGAACCTGCCCACAACTCACAGGACTGGCAAGTTATACTGAACAAGTCCAGGGACATGGGTAGGGGCAACTGGGCCGAGACAGCCAAGGAGTTGGATTCCATCATTGCCTGCTGGGTCGAGATCATGGGCAAGTCCAGCAGCAGCCATGCGTTCCAAGACCCTGAAGTAGCAGCCGTTGTTGCACAAGCTGGTGACTTCCTTGCCAAGTGCAAGACCTTGGCCAAAAATCTTAAACTTACTCGTCCCACCAGAGGTCTTTTGTCATGCCCCGATGCCCTCGTGCCCCCTTCCCGTGAAACATGCGATATCATGGTCGATCTCTACTTCAAGTCATTCGAGTCGTCGCACCGCATCCTCCATGCCCCAACCTTCTTAGCCGAGTACAAGAGATACTGGGACCACCCCGAGTCCGTAACAGATTCTCTTCGTTTGACCGTTCTCCTCGTCGTCGCGACAGGCTCAAGCCTGTTCGAGTATGCAACTCCTGAAGACGCACTTCGCAACGCGGAGCAGGTTCATCACTGGATTTATGCTTCCGAGACGTGGCTTGCTGGACCGCTCGAGAAGGATCGCGTAGACCTTGCTGGCTTGCAAATCTACTGCCTTACGCTGTTGGCCCGGCAAATATTCTCCATTGGCGGCGATACGGTGTGGATGTCGACGGGATCGCTTGTTCACCGAGCCATGACGATAGGCTTGCACCGCGACCCTAGCAACCTCAGCAAATCGATGCCACTGCTGCAAGCTGAGATTCGTCGCAGGCTTTGGGCCACCATCCTTGAGCTAGTCATACAAGCGTCGCTGGACTCTAGAATGCCACCGAGAATATCCTTGGACGAGTTTGACACACAGCCGCCCTCTAACCTCAACGACGATGAGATGGATGACTCAACCACAGTTGCCCCATCTCATCCTCCTGGCGACTTCACTTCAACTTCAGTACAGCTTGCACTCCTGGGTTATTTCTCTGTCCGCCTTCGCATCATTAATGTACTAAACAAACCCGATGATGAGGCCTCGTATCAAGACATCCTTTCACTCAGTTCGGAGTTGACAAACGCCCTGCATACGAACAACAGTTTGTTGAAACCTGGCCAAGGCTCGACTCCCTTTCATCGGAACCTCCTCGACTATTTGGTCCGTCGCTTCATTATCCCGCTTCACTTTTTCTTCAGCAATCGGGCCCGCACCAACCCAATTTACTACTACTCGCTCAAGTTGAGTCTCGATGCTGCAACCGCCCTCATGTCACCGGAGCCCGATGCTGGCTTTTCAAGGCTGATGGCGTCAGGTGGTGGGTTGTTCCGCGAGGGCATCCGAGTTGCCAGTATGGCGGCTGCTCTTGAGCTTCTTATACATGTGCAGGCACAGGGCTTTGACGGCACACTTCATAAGACCAACCAATACCGCCAACTTCTAAAACAGTCTATCCGCGATATGATTGTACTATCAGAGGAGCGAATCCGCCAAGGAGAGACAAATGTGAAAAGCCACATGTTCCTCAGCATGATCCTGGGCCAGGCCGAAGCTATCGAGACGGAGTCGTCCATTCCATTACAGATCGCACGGAGCGCGAGAGATAGTCTGGAATCCAGTTATAGTGTGCTGAAGATGAGAGCGGACAAAGCGTCGTCGGACTCGATTCCCTATGATGACCTTCCTGTTGGTGGAACAGATCTTGGGGGCCAGGCATCGAACGAATATGTTATGGATTTGGACTGGGAGTCATTGTTGGGGAACGATACCTTTCTGTTGGGATAGCTAGGTAACTCGTTCGAATACGGGTGCCAGTGCACTGAGTTAGACTTCTGCTTGCTATCTAGCCTGTTCTAGAGACGGGCTTAAATTGCTCTTTTTTCGGTTGAACATGGATAACTGTATGTAAAGCTTGCTATATATTTAACTTAAATTTCATCGAGATCAACAAAAAAGGAACAAGGCCTGTATTCCGATACTCTCATAATTTACTGTTATCACTGGAAGTAATTATATGCAGAGCGATGAAAGTGGTAACGAGTCTTTGGCAAGTCGGTCAACATGAGGCTATTCAGAGTAGAAGCAAACAGAGCTACATAGAGCAGCAAAACGGATCGGTCAATTAATATTAAGAGGCCTGAAATAACCAGGCAGAGAAAGTAAAAGTAAAAGTCACCCTAGAAGTAATTGTCCCCCATAATTAACAATCTAAGTGCCAAACTCGTACAAAATCACCGACTTCACACATCTTCTGCAACCCCCCTGTCGTGGGTTTACTTCTTTTTCTTGGGTATCCTCGCAATCCAGTAGAGCACCAATGCTCCGACAATGTTGAAGGCCACGTATAACCACAAAATGCCAAAATTTCGCCACCTGATGCTGTAATCGGAGCTGACCGCTTCAAGAAAGACGTTGGTCTCCTTGATCTTGCAATACTGGCAATTCTCTGCCGACAGCGGATCCAGAAGATAGCCCCCGGCTTGAGAGATGTAATTGCCCATGTACTCACCACATATCTGACCATTTGGCGGGTCGAAGAAGGTGAACTCGTTGCTTGCGCATGTTACGTTGACGTTGGCCAGCCCTGTCGACAAGGTAGCCGAGACAAAGTACGTCAGTGGTGAAGCATAGTAGACAAATTTCCAGAATCCTGGCATTTCGTCAGGCGACGCCAACACACCGCAAAAGAAGAAAGATAGGAAGAATAAAAGGCTAGCGGTATTGGCGCCCTCTTCTGTACCGGGACTGAATGAGACGCAAAGGTGTGCAAAGGTAGAAACCCACAGAAAGAACACCCAGAAGAGGAGCAGCATCAATATGGCCCTCTCGTGAGACTGGTCGGCTTCTTGAGCGTTGGAGTAAAAGCCAACGGGGAAGTAGAATGCAGTCCACATAAGAAGCGAGGCCAGTGTATACCACGGCAGCTCAGACACGATCTGGGCAAGCATAAAGACCTTCCAACTATACACCTTGGCAGGCCTCTCACGCACTTCGTAGAGCGAGCGTTGCGTGATGAACTGCGGCATCTGCTGGTTCATCAGCTGCGTAATGATGCTGGTCAGCTCGAAAATAGCAAACATCTGGTTCTGCAGCCCGCGAATACTTAGAGGCGAGTTGATGAAGACGAGCCCGATGAAGAGACTGGAGGCTATGAAGAGACCAAGTTTGGAGTAGATGTATGAGGGCGACCGCCATGTTTGCTGGAAGACACGCTGCGCTACCACTCGGAATTGGTACCAGAGCGACGTCGCAAATTCGTGGTATGAAGTTGGGTCGTCTGTCTTTTCGGAAGAAATGGATCCGAGACGAGTCAGTTCGTCTTGGACTTGTTCATACTCAGGGCTTGAACGCCAAACTTGGTGCCAATCAATGTCTGAATGACTACTAGGAGCGGCGCCAATGGCCTCGAGCATCCATTCGGCTGGGTTTGCATCGGGAGGGCAAGGGATGGCTTCGTTTGTCTCAAAATAGTTAATGAGAGTCTGGGCATTGTCGCCAATGTTGCCTGTAGCAAAAGTTCATTAGTGGCTTTCCTCAAGGGACGGGATTGTTCACTCACCGAAATAAGCCGTCTTGCCCCCTCCACTAAGTAGCAAAAGACGATCAAATCGCTCAAACAGCACAGCCGAAGGTTGATGGATAGTACATAGGATAGACTGGCCTGCTTTAGACAGTTTTTCCAGCAAGCTCAGGATAGCCCAACTGGTCTGGGAGTCGAGGCCGGACGTAGGTTCATCAACGAAAAGCAGGACCGGGGGTTTCGCAGCCAGCTCGACTCCAATAGTCAGGCGCTTCCTTTGTTCAACATTGAGGCCTTCTCCAAGCACTCCAACCACGACGTCAGCCCACTCTTGCATATCGAGGAGCTCAATGACTCTGTTGACATAGTCGAGCTTTTCCGCGTCGGGGATGTGGTCGGGCTGACGAAGAAGAGCGGAGAAGTTCAAAGCCTAGAAGTAAATGTTAGGACATACGCTAGATACAGCTTTTTGGGAAGAGATACCACATACCTCTCGGACAGTACTCGTTTCGAGGTGCAAGTCTTGCTGCTGTGCGTAACCCGTCTTGCGCTGAAAGCTCTCATCGCGGAGTTTCCCATCTACCAGCATCTCGCCAGCCAGGACGCCAACGCCACCGCGACGATCAGCCAGGCAGTCTAGCAACGTTGTCTTTCCAGCTCCTGAAACTCCCATCAGGGCTGTTAAGGTACCCGGCTTGACCCAGCCATCGATGTTGTCGAGAATGCGGCGGGGCTCCTTCTTGATCTTGATGTCATAACAAACATTCTTCCAGTGAAAAACACTCGTAGAACCTTGGAAGTCCTTTTCATGCCCAAGGCCGGACATATTGCGTGGCTGACTCAGTATCGGAACAACTAGCCCAGAGGCTGGGCTTTCAACGTCGCGTTGGAGCTTTGGCACGTAACCCCGACGAAATATCATCACTTCGCCCTTGGACTTCTTAGCTGTGACATAGTCGCTCGCCACAAAGTAGACAATATGGTTGAAGATGACCATTGCGATAATGATGCCCACGTTGCGCCATTTGTGGCTGGCGAAGTAGCTGTATGCCGAGTTGATGTAAGCGTCTCCATTGACGAACATCTGACCAGGAACAGCACCAATGGCATCGCATGCCACATTCTCCGTGCCTGGCGTGCCGTAGCTAGGGATGTAAGAAGAGCAGGCAAATTCCCGGCCGCTGTACTCATTAGCCATGAGTGCCTCATAGCCATAAGCCACTGGGTTCAGGTAGTTGATCCATCTACACCAGGAGGGCATGTAGTCGATAGGAACGACGAAGCCGGTGACAATAAGCAACGCCAGCATCATAATTGAGGCGGGCACCATAGCTTGTGTCTCTGTGCGTGATACAGCGCCACTGGGGGTCGAGTTAGCCTTGGTATATCATTCGCCACAAAGGAGATAACTTACATGAACCGAAAGATGCCCGACATGGAGAGAATAACAAGAAGGACTGTCATCAGATAGAAGAAGAAGTTTCCCGGATGTCGGTTCAGATTGGTCATAAAGTAGAAGACAAGATTGAAACCAATAGCTGCTGTGATCTTCATAGGGAGATCAACCAAGACAGCAGCGTATGCTTCAGCTGATGGGCAATAAAACGCATAGCGAGCCTGCTTCTCCACAATAGGTCGCTCTGCATACAGGGTCATGACTTCGAGAATCGAAGAAAAGGCATTAAAGAGAATAGCCATGAAAAGAACAACTCCTCGGCCCCGGAAAGTGTCTGTAGTTTCGTCCATGTTGTAAAACAGAGACGAAGCGATGAGTGCCATGGCAGCATTTCCCACCATGAGGTAGATTGTCGGGCCTGGGTCTGCCCAGAAGCGTCTCCAGCCGCGCCACATACAAAGCTGCACCTGCTGAGAATACGTGAGAATGAAGGGGGAGCTGGGCCGTTGACCTTGGGCTTGATGCGCCTGCTTCAGCTCCAGGTACTTCTGCGAATCCTCGCCGTTGATGACATGGCAGGACTTGTACTCTTCAATCTCCGTACACAAGGCCTTGTACTCGGAGCTTGAGCGCCAGGCCGCGGCGAACTCGTCGGGTGTGCGCGGGGGGTTGCATCCAGGTCGTGCGGTGCGCTCAGCGGGAAATGTCATGGAGGTGAGGAAATCGGGAGTGGTCTGCCTGGCGGGACACTCGAAGCCGAGGTTAATGAAATAGGCTTTAGCCTCAGAGGCTGGCCCAAAGAAGATCTGGCGGCCCTCGTATAGGACCGTGGTCTTGTCGTAAAGATCGTAGGCGCTTTGAGGAGCTTGGTACATGGATACGACACATGCTTGGCCGAAGAGCTGCGATTGAAGACGGAGCATCTTGCAGAATTCGACGGCGTTGGCTGCATCTAAACCGCGCGTTGAGCTTGAAGACAAGTTAGTGTCATATGAGTGATACACGGTCAAGTATGACTTACTTGTCCCAGCATTGAAAGGGGGCATTGGACAATGTGACCTCGGCAATGCTGACGCGCTTCCGTTCTCCACCAGAAACACCATGAACGAAGTCATTCCCTACTTTGGTGTTGTTGGTGTGACTGATGCCATACATGGCCATTACAACGTCTCGAAGATGGTCGCAGTACCTATAGGAGGATATATGTGCTTAGTATCATCTCAAGCAATAGCAACTTAGGCAGAAGTCACTCACTGTGTACGGCTGATTCCCTCTGGAAGCTCCCGCTGGCAACGTGCACGAGCGGCAAACGTTAAAGTCTCGTTGACCGTCAACATAGGGAAATGGACATCGTTTTCGGCAGTGTATATGGCATCTCCTCGGTGTGCAGAGTGCATGTCCCTGTCTGAGATTCCCTGGTAGTTGAGGTACGAGTTCTCATCCAGGTAGATACCATTGCGGTCTCCCGAGATAGCCTTGAGAAAGGTCGAGCACCCAGAGCCAGGAGGGCCGAGAACAGCGCACATCTCACCGGGGCGTATGATGCCGTTTAACTGGTTCAGGATGTCGACTCGCTTGTGCCCCCAAGTGCTGGGCATGGGCAAAAGACGCCGCACAGCCATGCTCGCTGCGGCTAGCCAGATATTGGCCATGGTCTTCTGAAAGTCGGCCGGTGTACCGTATCCAAAAACACTGACGTCTTGGAAGCACAGTCCGACCTGGCGGAATCCTTGGCCTTGTTCTGCCGCCGCTCGGGCGACGTTGGTAGCCCAGGCGCGAGCATTGAAGTTATCGCCGGACGGGTTGAGTGGGGAGTCAGGGTCGTTGCTTCCAAATAAGGGCTTACTTCTGAGGTCATTTGAGCTTCCTTGTGAGAACTTGCGAGCAAGTTTCTTGACTTCCGAGTTCTGTGGTTCGGGGCTGGGCTGGATTTCTCTCTCGGAATCGCTACTGAGGGTTTTCGAGGGCAGCCGTTGATCGCTCTGGGTGATACTCGAGTCCATATCTTGCCCAGTCGTCATGATCGGATTGGTTGGGATCTTTGTAATATTTTTGAGTCTCAGGTCCAATGTAGCTGCGGTGAAGCCATGACGGATGGTTGACTCTTTATATAACACCGACACGAGTAGCGTGATCCTCCTGACGGCCATGCCTCAAAATCCTCATTCGCAGCCCAATTTCCGTTATGAATTCCCTTCTAGACACCTCGGCCGAGATGCAAATCGGTTGTATCAATGGCCCAATTTTCCGAGCTGTTCTTCGTTTCATTATCTCCATCTCCCTAGCTTCGGCCGAAGCAGCCCACGGTGATCCCCACACACGGAGATAACATGACATGATATGGCAGTGAAATTCGCCCAATTCGCCGTTGATGGGCTACCTTCTGTACATGCTTAGTCATCCGAGAAAATGGAATATTTTGTCGCTGCCTAAAGTTTTAGAGAAAATTATAGAAGGCTTGGAGTAGTACTTGTAGGATATAGAAGCCCCCTTTGAGTCGTGAAATCCGAGCTCCTCAGTATGAGAAATGTTTAAACACTCCTTATCTGCCTCCTCGATCTTAGGGACGCGATGATTCTTCTTATGTGGGGTTTAGCCGTCTTCACCGATGCTCTTCGGTCGAAAATAGCAGATAAAAGCATGAATCAGAACTCATGATGAGCTCCTATGACTGACTTGTAAGTCGGCACTTTTCATCATGGAGTTCGCACAGCCGCTAGTAGGGGTCTTGTAAAACTCCGTAAATAGAGGCAGCATTTTATACCTAAAATAGCAGAGGATTTGAGCCATTATCAAGATTTAAAATAAGCATTATTGCTATAGCAATTGTTGAGATATTGTATGGTATCTTCATTGTGACTCAGAAGGGTTATTTGCCAGCGAGCCTTGTGGCGAAAGCTAGACTTTTGCACATTTACTTTAGTAAAACTCCGTATGGTTGATTTATCCGGTTCTGATGCTAAGGCGTAAAAAGGGGTTCTCCCGCTTCCCTTATAGGGATACACAAGACGGTCTGCAGTTCTCGATGATGGCGGGCTGAATCCTGAATCAGTTGGCCGTCACAAATTACTGACAAGCTAACTAGGATTCTAGTTCTATATTATAAAACCCACATATGACAATACCTTCCCTACCTACTGTAGGGTCTACTTCTGTCTCTTGCTGAAAGAATCTTCATAACAGTCCGTAGCCACCCTTTTTCTAGATCCTCGCTCCAGACTTTCTTTCAATGGATGCCGTACCGGCCAGTTAAGCTGATCATCAAGAAGCTTCCTTACATTTCTCCATTCTTCCTGGTCCTCTTCACTATCTTGTCCCAGCTCCTCAATTCTTGCAAACATTCGGAAAAGCCTCTCCGGATCTAAACTCCGGATACTAAGGATTGCACCCTGGGATGCCGCCGACTGCTCTATGTCATCCGCAGATCTCCTCGTGTTTTCATTTCTTTGATCGAGTTCCATTGTTAATAGATACCGAACTAGAGGTAATGATACCGAGCCCCAGTCCGGAAGCAATTCCCGAGAAGCAAATTCTTCACTCAACAACGGCTTGATTAAAGCGTGGTACATTAAGGGGTGAGCAGTTTGCAGGGTTCGCCCATTGTTTTGACAGTCAAGCTTAGGATTTGGTGAATCCTCCAAAACATGACAATCGCCCAGTAACTCAAGGTTGGATGGACGGAATGATAAACTTCTCAGAGACTTCTTGTTCTCCAAAATAAAGCGAATGACATTGTGCATCCCTATCTCCACAGCAAGAGCAAAAGCTATTGAAAATTCGTCGCAGTGCCTTCGACATTTTGTGTCATGCAGTAAATATCGCATATTTTCTGGCCATACATCGATCCCGAACTGACCATAGAGGAACTGTAATTTTGAAAGGAGGTGAAGGGTGACTTGAGGTGATGTTCCACTCTCATCTCCATAGCACAAGAGAGAAAGAGCATTGACAAAGACAACTTCCGGCCATACAGACCTTGATGTAGACATTGATATCATTCGACACCATGATTCTGATAAGATAGTATAGCTGTTAAAATTCGGGTCTTGAATTCTGCCAAAGAGACGTTCAGAGACGTTTGGTTGTAGAAGCAAGTCGTAAACCGTTCGATGCATGAAGACGACACTGGAGTATATGTTACTTTTGTGATCGTCTGCCCAGCGATTATGAAAATGTTGGACTTCAAGCAAGCCACCGCATCGACTTCTTAAACGGCCTTCCATGATGCAACATTGAGTCTCCATTTCTTGCAGGGTAAGACAGTTAAGGTCCATTTCTGATACTTTGGTGTCTGCTCCAAGTCCTTGCTCATAGGACTGATAGAGGCCTAACGTCGGGACAAGGTCAACCTCCTTGGGTAACTCGTCAATTCTTTCCTTTAATTCTCGGGGACTGCTGAATGCATCGCACCCCTCAACAACAGATTGACAGGCCAGAACGACCCAAAGGAAGACCCCAGAGGCTTTATCAATAAGCTTTTGAGTTATTTCTTTGACTTCCATTGATGCTATCTGGGAGATGGTGACCATATATGGGTGAGAAGCCACGATGTCATCCACATAGGAAGCAATGTCGTGTTTCGTCAAATCATGCAGGTTCATTTTTGGTTTGGACTGAAAAGCCGTAATGAATGCCGGATGAGGTCGACTAGAAACAAGAACTTTGACATTGGGGAATGATCCAAGCTCGCTGATGAATTTCGCAATATCGAGATCTTTTCCTTCATATTCGTCAATGCCGTCAATTAAGAAAAAGAGCTTCTTGTCGGTGTGAAAGTTTGAACACAGGTCTTTTAGCGCAGATGCCATTTCAGCCACTGTTGGAAGTGTAAGGCTCTGAGAGCCGTCCTCTTTCTTGTAGCATGCCTCTCGCCACATTTGGGGAAGCACTGTTTCCATACCGCTCGGGTCATGATCGAAGATTTGAGAGAGTAGGCTTCGTAAAAGCCCGGATTGAGACTTTTGCTCGGGTTTCCCCAATGCATAGAAGAAAAAGCTGGCTGATATAATTTCAGAAGTATCGGCCCAAATTTTAAGGAGGCCTTGTATGCGTTCATGCTGATAGAGGTACTTCATCAAAGTGGACTTGCCGCTACCAGCCTTACCAGAAAGCCAGTATATCCCAGAAGATCTCTGTAGCCAAATGTTGAGATCATCCCACTTGAGATAGTCATTGGGTGGATCAAGTGCCCACTGTAAAGTCTTGAAATGAGGACTTTTGACGTTAATTCTTCTGTCATCGTACCACCGAAACCAAAGACAACGGAGTATTCTAACTGCCGATTTAGCTTCAAGAGCTGCTCTCTTAACGTTTGGTCGTGTCTCCTCAGATGCTTCGATGATCAAGTCCAATTCTTTGAGATTATTGATCTTCACCATGTCTTTCCGGCTTGACATCAAGGAATATTTATCAGCTGGGGCCAGTGCGTTCAGTGAAGTGTTGAAGTAAGAAAGATGGTTGATGAGGCTATTAAATTTTTCTTTGTCGACAATGACCCAGCGGATACGCTTGGCGGTGGTGTTCCTCTTGCAAGGGCCATCAGAACTCGACTTGCGGCAAGATTGAATCTTAAGAGCCTCAAATTGCTCCAAAAACCGTGCTAATACGAAAGAGCTAGCACCTTGGTGGCCTGTTGTTGCAGCAGAATCTGGATCTGGAAGCATCGTATCCTTAACTTTCTTCAGGCCATAGTCTTTTTGTAGGGAATTTCCTTCGCTCAAGAGGCTCCTGATACTCTCCAAAACGCGCAAGACAATCCTTCGAGTGTCCTCATCGCTAAACAAAGTGTCCGTTGAGCCCTGCTTTAGGAGTCCAACTCGTTCAGACCATTGGAGAAAGAGCATCTTCTCAACATCAAGCTTTGTATCCAGTATGGTGACGTCTTTAGTCAGATGGTGCGCTGCCGAGATCATGGAAAATAGATCGATACAGTCTTTAAACAGGCTGACGAGGGCGACAGCCCCAACAGTGAGGCCAGCTACCTCCATGACGGAAAGCTGGTAGGTCGGCTGATGATGTTGTTCAAAGTGAGTTCACGGAGAGTCGAGAAGATAAACAGGAGAGGTTTATGGATGTGAAATGGAGGGGAGAGTGATGAGAATCAGATAACGGTCAGCGTAATGACAAGGCGTACTTGCCAGATTGATTTTAGTTGTGCCAACACATGGCACAGCCACTTTCGATTCCACACAAGGAGAGCCTTCTTATCCAATGGGAGGCCCTGATTTGCTGGTGTGACTACTACAGCAGGGCCTGCGGCTGAAATGAGCAATTTGGTTGGTCAGAAGAGAGGAAGTAAGCCTGAATCAGGGTCAGCTCTCGGGTTTTCTGATACAGCCATGAGCAAGCTGGCTTCAGTATTTAATTTATTACGCTCCTCAGAAAATACAAAGACAAAGCTTGATATTAGAATTATACCTAAGTACCCTCCTACTTTGAACTATAGACACTCTCAGTAAGTGTAGTGGAATCTCGGGTTATGCTCTCCAAGCTCCTCAGCTTCCTCCTCCGTCAAACCCTGAATTCTCCAATCCTCCTTACCCTCAATCTTCCTCTTGTTCTGTCTACGGAACCAAGCCCAGAATAGTAGGTAGATAAGTGAAGACATGGCAACCAAGGCCATTGAAACAGCATGGCCCATAACGAACCGGGGACCTTCGCGTGTTGGGTACAACTGAAATTGTTAGCAAGAGATCTGTAAGAGCAGTGGAAGTGACTCACGAAAGGAGCAGGGATTCCAGCAGAGTTACCGATGGTGAGCTGCAGACCAGTCGCAACTGTTCGCTTTCCGTATCGAGGATTGTTGCTAGGAAGCCAAGCAAGAGGCAACCCGACAATGACGTATAATCCCATGGCAGCAAGGAAGCAGCCGAAGTATCGAACACCTGATGGGGCTGTGCTGACGAGGAGAGCGTATCCGACAGCACATACAAGGCCGAGAACAACTGTGAAGACAGCTCGCTTTTGAGTTCGGTCAGAGAACCATGCGACGACGAGATATGTGATCGCACCCATGGCGTAGCAAGGAATCGTGAGTGCTTGAACCTGGGCAGTGTTCCACTCTCCCAATCCCCGGATGATGGTTGGCAAAAAGGTGCTGTATCCGTAAAGAATAGTATCTCCTCCGAACTGACCAATGCAGAAAAGCCAGATCTTCCAGTCCTTGAGACCAGCGTAAACATCTTCCTTGTGCATCTGATCCGATGATTTTGTATGTCCAATCTGTCTTCGCATTCGTGCATCGATGAGTTCGCGTTCGGCGACGGTAAGATAATGAGCTGAATCGGGGTCATCTGCGAGCCACCACCAAACTGCAATTCCAAGGACGAATGTTGGAATTCCTTCGATGATGATGATCCATCGCCAACCTCGAAGTCCAGCGACACCATCCATGTGACCAATACCGTAAGCGAGAAGGCCACCAAGGGATCCTGCAATGGCGGCACTGACGAAGAGATATCCGATTCGCAGAGCATATTCGCGTTTGGTGTAGAACATGGTGAGATAAATGGTAAGACCGGGGAAGAGACCGCCCTCAAGAGCGCCAAGGATTACACGGCATGCGACAAGACCTTTGAAGCCTTGAACGATACCAGTGAGCGTGGCGACAATGCCCCATGAAGTCGTAATAAACGCGATCCATCGCGACGGTGTGAATTTCTTAATGACAAGATTCGACGGGAGCTCAGAGGCAATGTATGTCACAAACAAAACCGAAACCGCAAGTTGATACTACACCTGTTAGCCGAGTAACCGAGAATTTTCGTGATGTTACATACCTGATCACCAACCAACCCAAGATCCTCTTCCATACCATAGAGTCGCGCGTTTCCAATATTAACACGATCCAGAAAACTGAGAAGATAGAGAAGCATCACAGGTGGAACAATCCACATGTCAAGCTTTCGCAGAAGCGCCTTCTCAGCGATTGGGTCGATGTAAATCTCATCTTGCGTAGCGCGTTGCTCCTCAATCTCCTTGTCAGGAATGACGCCTGCCTTTGAAGTCATAGTGGCGAGTCTCTACCCTTGGACTGTAAGATGGGAGTGAGATGGAGAGATGAGAAGAGAGGGTTGCAGTCCATTTAAGAAGTTGCGCGTTCCTTATCTCCGCACGCACGTTTACCCCGGATCTGGAGAAGGATTGTATTGGGTAACAGGAACTATCTCGTGCTGTAACCCCAGAATCATCATGACCGGGGTTTAAGCCGGGATCGCTGGCGACTTGCCTAATGTGGTAGCTCAGTTTCGGTTTGTGAGGGGTTTACCGATGGTGCATGAATCAGGGAACCGGTAAGTTCAAAGTTGCCGGTCTGTCTCAAAACTTAAAGCCGTGAGACGTCATTTTGTGGTCAGCAATTGGTTACAACTCGGCTGTCGAAATTGCCTCATAGTTATGATTTGTTTGCAAAACAATAACTTGGAAATATCGTATAGGCAGATAGATAACTTTATCAGCGACTGAAGATGGTAGACTGATCGATCTTACTCGATGTTTTCTTGAAGTCCACCATAACTGGGAGTTGATAAGATAGTTTCTAGCCGATATGCATCCTATCTATCGAACCAATCCAGATAAGAAACGTTCCACTGTCGCATTTCAATATCGTCTAACAGATCCTTGCGAATCAGTGGAGATTTCATGGAGCAAAAAGTCCTAGACGGCAAGCTTCGATTTGCCGCTGGAAGCTGAGGATTCAACCTGCCGACCCGGCTACTCGGTCTCCAATGAGATTACTTTAGCATGGATTCTCTATTGCTACATGTCATCTCGCGTGTCTGAATCTGAACCCGACAGGATTTGTGATAACCCAGGAATGGCTTGATACGTCATATTATGAGTCTTGGGCTTGATATGGCCCAGCAAGATATCGGCTAGAGTGGAAGTACCTAGGTTGGTAGATTCTATTTGCTCTCAGGTTCCATGATTACTTTTTGAATAAACCGTAAAATGTCATCAGTTTCCTCTGGCTCTTTCAGCCAATGTCCTCCCTGTTCCGCACCTTCATACTCCTTCCATTCCACATTGAATCCAATGGACGTTAGTACGTCGCGTGCTTGTCGTCCAAGCTCCACGTCAATGTATGCATTGTCGATGCCATGCCCCAGAAACACTGGGATGTTCTTTGCCCCCTGCGCCGGAGTAGTGTTCATCGTTTCGGCAAAACTATCTCCAATGCTCTTGGTTTTGGCTGAGTTGTCATCCGCTGCGTTGTTCGACCTTGAACTGAAATGGGTTTTCAGATCATCGGCGAACGGCAGCCATGTACTGGCCCCAATAAAAGCCCCGACCTTGGGAGTTTTTGAGCTCAGCAAGGTCCATAACCCAGTAGCAGCACCTTGGCTGATACCAATCATCGCCACTCTCTCTGTCTTGCCTTCAAGCGATGCAACCTCTTGTTCCACAATATCGTTAAGATATTTCACAGAAACCTTGAGTCCAGAGATCTGAAGCTCCTGTCGGGCAGTGATGTCAATCAAAGAATGAGCTTCAAACCATGCCGGCATCTCTTCTTCGAATGCAGTGCTCCATGGTGTTTGAGATGAATGAAAGACCCATTTCCAGCTGGGCAGCTTTTCCAGGAAGGTGCTTCCGTCAGACATCCGAGTCTCAAAGAACTCTTTGGCGAACTCTTTTCCATCACTTCCTCGTCCGTGAAGCAACCCGGTGGGGTGACAGCAGGAGCATCGTCTTGTGCCATTTTGTGCTGGAGCTGATGAAGGGATATCGAATAAGGCTTTACGGGGGGGGGGGACATNNTTTAGGGGGGGGGGGGACATATGGAAGGGCGTCGTGTTTTGGGAATACTTCAGTTTTTGCAGATCAGGTTGGGCATTGAAATAGAATAAATGCGTGCATATTGAGCTTCAGATATTGCCTCAACCAACAGCATCACTCCAGCTCTTTACGGGCACCAGCACCTATTATCACTGGCGGCATATTTTAATGTGAGGCACCGGTGCTATGGCATACTGTGCTTCGCTGTTGATGCCTTTCAATAGTTTCATGCGTGCTTAGCGCTTCGGCATGAGTACTGCTGATTATAAACATCATTCTGATAGTCGAAGAGGAATGGGGAGTTTTTATAGTAATTCTTTCATTGAATATTGAGAAAATAAGTTTTGGCTGAATCATCAGCCAAGCCAGCGACTGATACAGCAATCTAAGGCAAATTCTACTGGCCACTGTCCAATTGCGCTTGTCGGCAAGTAATCACACCAGTCTGCAAGAGGCCCTCTTGTATCTACGGTGGACAACGCTTTCACAAACTCCCAGTATTCTGGATACCACCCCGCCAGTTCCCAATCAATGAGCGATACAACCTCAATTCCCTTTTCAGACAGCTCCGGCGCATTCTTGTCTTGAACCCATCGTACCATGATATTTCTGGGGTGCAAATCCCCATGAGTCATAACCACTCGGTGATCAGTCCTCATGAATGAATGAATCATCTTAATCCAAGGAGTAGAAGCCCGCTTGGGGTCGCTGCATAGAAAGTCGTTGAATTCGGATTCATTCCGGATTGGCTCCTCATGTGTTCTGTCCAATCTTCGTCTGTCCATGCATGCACCAGATTTAAAACATCCAATAGTTCCAGAGTTGCTGCTGGTAGCTTCAAGAGGACGAGGCACGTCTCGCAATGTGCTAAAGGCGCTCTCTAGTTGTTTTTGGATGGACAGTTTTTGCGTCACCGACAGCTGGCCCCAAACGCTCTCAAGTGGCATGCCCTCAGCTTCAGACATGAAAAGATACGTTTTCTTATCGCACGTAATAGCGCCGTGACAGAGAGGTGCAGGAATTTGCGGGACGTTCTTGTTGATGAAGAGCATATTCCCCAGCTCGTGCGTAAGGTCTGATGTGCTGATCTTTGCCACCAAAGCTTGCCTCAGGGCAAGTACATATGTACCATGCAAATTCCAGAGGACTCGAGCGGACTTGATAGAATTGTTGAGGTCCGAAGCAATGAGTTGGTGATCTTCGGATTCAAAGTGTGCGGAAACACTTCCACTCAAAGGATGTTGGACATTGAAGTCTGTCGTCAGCTGGAGATGGCGAAGCGGATTAGGAGACCGGCTCTCTCTATCATCGTCATCGTCGCTTCCGGAGCCATCCGATGAACCCGAAGAAGCGCTGGAAGCGTTCCCTGTTTGCAAGAAGCTATCTCTCAGGCCGATGTACGAAGCAGTTTGCTCTCTCAACAGAGTTGATAGATCGGTTTCAGGGTCTTGCTTGACTCGAGAGCTGAACCTGCTCAAGGTGATGGCATTTGCGAGCCTTTGTGCTTTTTTGAGCTGGCTCGGGTCTGGCTCAACGGTCTGATGGTCCTCCATTGAATGAGCTTTCGTGTTCGATCAGTGGCGGCAAAGGCAGCTCAGAGGATTGCAGTCAGGAAGAGAAGACAACTTTGATTTGGGCAACGATTGCGAAACAACAGAGAGCTGTTGTTGGTCGTATCAGTCAGCTGAGCACGAAGTGGGGCTTGGGCACATGTATGCGTGTACAAGCAATTAACCGCCCGTCACCATTTCTTTGAAGAGAATAAGATTCACGATATCTTCTCCATGCCGTTCCCTACTGGCTTCTAAGAAGGCTCTCGAAAGGCGACAGCATTGGCAGTAATGCCTTGTATCAGTCGACGTGGGAGACGGATGGTCAGTAGATGTAGTTTTAGATGTATTCCAATGATATTCCTTGGTTATAGTAACAGCTATGGTCCCTCCGAGACACTTTTATTTTATCGTGACCCAGCCTCTATAAAGGTTGGGGACGTTGCACACCAGAGCATATGGGTAAGGCTGTTCGTTATCCAATGAGACTTCCATAAAAGATTACGGATATTGGAAGCTGACGCTAACTTGGAGGTTGCTCGGCCTATCTTGTGGCGAATGTAGGTAGTATTTCTCTTCGAGCCGTGACTCGGCCTATCTGAATAGAAACGGCTCCTCGATCTCAGAAGCAAACTCCTTTAACGTCCCATCCTCAGCAAATAACACATCTAACCATTGAACTTGATTACCATCCAAGAAGCTACCAATCAGCGGGTTTCCAAGAATATCAACGTTATCGTAGCCTATGATTCCAGATTCACATATTCCAGATCCGTTATCCATACTCATTGGCGTTTGGAAGGGTTGGTCTTGAACCGCAGATGCTCCTGTGACTCCGCTTGATGTGGAAGTGGATGGTTGTTTGGCAGGAGGTATATCAAAGCTCAACACGTCCAATCGACCTGTTGCTCGCAACGTCGATACACGGGCTTGGATATCTGATAATCTCTCGCAGAAATCAACTGCTGGGATATTGCCATCGTTCTTAAGCGATCGTAAGACACTCAGCAAGGTTTCCAGATGATCAGAATTAACAGCTGTGGGCTTCATCACCGCTGACATGATAAGTATCATGGCTGCGGAGAAGATATGATGTGCGTCCCAGTATCCGAAGGTAGCAATGCTTCCATCCAAGAATAAGCCTTCAACTATACGGCTTGATGC
The DNA here is from genome assembly GCA_013184415.1 of Fusarium concolor. NCBI lineage: Eukaryota > Fungi > Ascomycota > Sordariomycetes > Hypocreales > Nectriaceae > Fusarium > Fusarium concolor. Next base: position 6,554 of record JABCJY010000202.1, on the reverse strand, counting down.
TTGTGCCGCATTTACGCAGCTCTCTGCCAGGGCAAGAGTAATTGATGAGGCATTCTGTCGAGGAGGTAAATCTTCTCGCACCTTGGACCCTAGTTGGAACTGGGTTTTGAAAAGATGAAGGAGAACAGGACGAGTAGTTTGTATGATACATTGGTTGTACGCAAGATGAAGACTGGCAACAGGTCGTGGAGTACCTCGTTCCTTGACACGCATGTCTGGTTGTAGTTCATCATGCCATGCTCGAAGTTGTTTTAAAATGCCGTGGACCTGATGGATATAGAGGCCGTTTGTAGCTTTTGGTATACCATAGATGTGTGTCACTACACAGGGTGATTAGCTATGTCACGAGAGGAGAACAGGTAGAAGGATGAACGTACAGATATTACCGATGATCCGTGCCAGTTTGATATTGATAATGAGATTCTGTGGGTCCAGAAACTCTGCCATCTCATCCTTTGTCAAGCCATCCATGCTCGGCATCTCAACATCGATGTCTTCATCTCGCACGGTAATAGGCTGACCAAGCTTCGATGCTGAGAACCGATCGAAGAAGTACAGTACCCACCATGTCCGCCTTCGACTTTCTCGTTCAACAGGCGATAGTGTGGTATGCCTTGATGCAGATCTATGCATGCCTAGACTTTGAGCGAGACGCATTGCTATTCCACTGTAGCAGTATGCTGTTCGGATGCGGCCTAGTATGTTTGATGCCCAAGCCTATTGGTTGTTAGTTTGTCTTAACTTTGGAATGGGATTGGGGGCATCTTACCAAAAGGGTGAGAACCTCCACCTGCATTAAAGAAGGCTCTTCAAAAGAATCTTGGTTCTCTTGAAACAAGCTCACTGACCGAACATAGTAGTTCGTCCCCGGCACCCTGTTGTTATCACCAACTCCCCTCCTATGTGTATATATCTCCCCCAACGCCATGAGCGCATAAAACTTACACAACCACAACGTCGACGGTACCATTTCTCTTCTATAAACAGCATCAATCTCCTTCATGAAAGTAACCTTTAGAAACAACGGGTGATAATTCCCAATGAATCGTCGAGCAACGTTAAGAAGCAACTTGACGTGCATCCGTTCTGGAAACTCCGGACCTTGTTCTATTGGTAGTCTTCCATATGTACTCATTCGATGATAGTTGGACAGACCAGCTGTTGATGGGGTATATGTATCGTCCAGACATGATAAGAGTCTGTTGCTGAATGCAGCGCATGAAGCTTCGCCGATGAAGCCCGGCTCAGAGGATCGTTCTTGTATTGGTTTTTCAGGCTGTCGATCGAAGAGAGGGTTGAATAAATTACTCTCTTCTTTCGAGAGAGATGGCGGGCCATCGTCATCTTGCGTTTCTTGGTTATCGAATGGAGTAAATGTCGATTCGGTCTCTTCTGGAGTTTGATTATGGGTGGTGATGGCTTGGAGACGTCTGCTATCTTCTTCAAGCTTCTTGAGGTAACTAACATTCCATCATGTTAGTCTATACTCATGACAAAGGCAAGATGGGTTTATCGCCACTCTGTGATGAGTTATTGAATGAGATTTACCTTTCAGAAATTGGTATCTTCCGTTCCTTACCCGCCGGAAACTCACACTCACCTGCCCTCCCAGTGGAACTACACGACTGGCAAGGCTTCTCCCCCGAACACTTAATCTTCTGAGAATGACATCTGTGACAACTACTTCAATCAGATCAATCCAAGCACAAACACAAAAACAGGGTATCTCACGCAGCGAAAAGTCTTCTACGGCGAGTACTCATTTCGAGTGGATTCACCCCGGTAAGTCCTTGAGTAATGGAATGATGGGTCCGAGTCTGGGGTAAATGCCTGTATTTGCCGTTGATGATACCGAGGATGGATGGTGGAGATAGTCGGTAAGATGAAAGTTGCCGGTGAGATTAATCGGCTTTTTGAGACTTGCCGATGATTAAGCAACTAATCTGACCAATGCCGTAGAAGAGGACGGCGATGGCGAATCCACTCACTTACACACCGGAGGGCATGAGGAGATGTACCCCGGATTCTTTAATATAATACAGCTTCAAGTCGTGCAACCTCAAACCATGTCATCATCCCAACTTCTTCTCAATTATCCTCCTCTCATTCACCCTCCTACTCCCCCTTAGCACCCCCTCTCATCCTCACAATGTCATCTCAAGGCATCCGCATCGCCATCGACCGCGGCGGCACATTCACAGATGCATGGGCCGAAGTCCCCGGCCGAAAAGAGCACATCGTCTTCAAGATTCTCTCAGTATGTCCTGACGAGTACGACGACGCCCCCACAGAATGCATCAGACAGATCCTAGAAACCGCTCTAGATACCACAATACCCAAGGGTTCGCTATTAGACCTTGAGCCTATTGAGTCTATCCGCATGGGAACTACAGTCGCTACAAATGCGCTCCTCGAAAGAAAGGGTGATCGTGTAGCATTTCTCGCTACAAAGGGCTTCCGAGATGTTCTTCTTATCGGAAATCAGGCTAGACCAGATCTTTTTGATCTTTCTGTTCGTCGCTTAAAGCAACTTTACGAAACTGTGGTTGAAGTTGACGAGCGAGTTACTATTGAAGGTGCCAGTGAAGCCCCATCGACTCGTCCCATCGACGTTTCTTCAGATCCAGCACTCGTTGTCGGTCAAACTGGAGAAGTCGTCCGAATCATGAAGAAGCCAGACCTCGACGCTGTTCGTGCTGATCTGGAAGATCTCAAGGCTCAAGGGTTTAAGAACCTCGCCATCGGCCTCATGCACTCATACACATATCCCGATCACGAACTCCAAGTCACAAAACTCGCTGAAGAAATGGGCTTCAAGGTCTCCGCATCTTCCATCCTCCAGTCCATGGCAAAGTACGTGCCACGAAGTCAATCGGCAGTCGCAGATGCTTACCTTACACCAATGACCTTTGCCTACTTGGATGGTTTCAGGAAGAACTTCAAGGGTCAATTAGAAGACGAGAGTGCCAATAAGCTCCTCATCTGCCAATCCGACGGAGGTCTGACGAGTTGGTCTAAGTTTACTGGCCTGAGGGGTGTTCTGAGTGGCCCTGCCGGAGGTGTTGTTGGTCTATCAAGGACTTGTTACGATGACGCTGACGGTACACCGGTGCTGGGTTTCGATATGGGCGGTACTAGCACAGACGTCGCCAGATACTCTGGCGCTTTGGAACATATCTTTGAGAACACTCTGGCTGAAGTGACCATTCAGACTCCTCAACTCGACATCAACACCGTCGCTGCAGGTGGTGGCTCCATCTTGGCCTGGGAGAACGGACTCCTAAAAGTCGGACCCAGCAGCGCTGGTGCTAACCCAGGTCCTGCATGTTACGGCCGGGGCGGTCCCTTGACTGTCACAGATGCAAACTTCCTCCTTGGTCGAATCATTCCTGACTTCTTCCCTCGTCGACTAGACCGTGATGTCGTCATGGAGAAGTTCGCTGATTTGACAGAAACAGTCAACAGGGAGAAGGAGGGCGGCGAGCCATTTACTCCGGAGACTTTAGCGCTAGGATTCCTCGCTATTGCGAACGCTACTATGACTCGACCCATTCGAACACTGAGTGAAGGTCGCGGATATGGTGCTTCGAGTCATAACTTGGGATCTTTCGGTGGCGCTGGTGGTCAACACGCCGTCTTCATCGCTCGCGATCTAGGAATTAAGCGAGCCATCATTCCTTGCTACTCCAGTATCCTATCCGCTTACGGCATGGCCCTCGCCGATGTTGTAGTCGAGAACCAAGAGCCCTCCGCTATTACCTTCTCCGAAGCCGTTGTCCCCGAGATCAAAGCCCGTCTTGAATCCCTCTCCTCCAAGGGAGCCCAAGGTCTGGAGTCTCAAGGCTTTGATGCGAAGACAACTGAGCACGAGTACTTCCTGAACATGCGATACCAGGGAAGCGATACTTCTCTTATGATCCCTGTATCAGCAAACGTGGGAGATGCAGGTGTTGCCTTCACTGCTAGACATACCCAAGAATTTGGCTTCTCTCAATCCCGCAACATCCTCATCGACGACGTCCGCGTTCGAAGCGTGGGCAAGTCTCGCGTGCTCAACATCTCCAGTCCTTTCGAGGAGCTTAAGAAGTACCAATCTGATGGTCTAACACCCGTTCCCACACCCATCTTCTCTCGAAAGATCTTCTTCGAGAATCATGGTTGGACTGAAACTCCCGTTTATGAGCTCAAGTCCATGAATCCTGGTGTTCACATCACCGGTCCCGCAATGATCATTGATAAGACCCAGACTATCGTCGTCGATCATCTCAGCAAGGGTGTTATTCTCCCTGAGCATGTCATCCTTGAGGTTGACAAGGCTGAGAAGCAGAATGTCGCTACCGAGACCGTCGACCCTGTTACGCTCAGTGTTTTCGGCCATCGATTCATGACTGTTGCCGAACAGATGGGCCATACCATGGAGAAGACTTCCATCTCAGTCAACATCAAGGAGAGACTAGATTACTCTTGCGCCATCTTCTCTGCCGACGGAGGTCTCGTCGCCAACGCGCCTCACGTTCCCAGCCATCTTGGCTCCATGAGTACAGCCATCGCCTACCAAGCACAACGCTACAAGGCTGGTGAACTCAAGCCCGGCGATGTCATCATCAGCAACCACCCTCAAGCAGGCGGTACCCATCTTCCAGATATCACCACAATCACTCCCGTGTTCGACGATGAAGAGAATCCCAAGGAGATCATCTTCTTCGTAGCCAACCGCGGCCATCATGCTGATATCGGCGGTATCGTTCCCGGTTCTATGCCCCCCAACTCCACTGAGCTGTGGCAAGAAGGCGCTGCTATTGAATCATTTAAGATGATCAAGGAAGGTGTCTTTGACGAAGCTGGTCTCATCAAACATCTGTACGATGAACCTGCTTCTTACCCTGGCTGCAGCGGCACGCGTACTCTTACTGAGAACATTGCCGATCTCAAGGCAGCTGTTGCTTCCAACCAGAAGGGTATCGAGTTGATTCGAGCTCTTATCAAGGAGTTCACTTGGCCTGTTGTTCAACTATACATGCATGCTATTCAAGACAACGCTGCGCAATCTGTGCGAGATCTACTCAAGCAGTTTGCTGCCAAGTACGAAGGCGGTGTTCTTGAAGCGACAGAGTATAACGACGATGGTATCCCATTCAGGCTCAAGGTTACGATTGATAAAGAAACTGGAGATGCTGTTTTCGACTTCACAGGAACTGGACCTGAACACTCCGGTAATCTCAATGCGCCTCCAACTTGCTCATACTCTGTCATCATGTACTGTCTCCGCTCCATGATCTCCAAGGGTGACATCCCCCTCAACCAAGGCTGCCTCAAGCCCATCAAAGTAATCTGTCCCGACAACACCATCCTCTCTCCCTCCCCCACTGCCGCCACCGTCGGCTGCACAACCGAAACATCCCAAAAGATCGCCGATCTGGTCCTCCGCGCGTTCAACGCCGCAGCTGCGTCCCAAGGAACAATGAACAACCTCAGTTTCGGCTGCGGCGGTACAGATCCAGTTACTGGAGAAGTCACAAAGGGTTTCGGATACTACGAGACTATCTGTGGAGGCGCGGGTGCTGGTTTGGGGTGGCATGGTGCGAGTGCTGTGCATACACATATGACGAACACACGAATCACAGATCCGGAGATTTTGGAGAAGAGATATCCTGTTATTCTGCACGAGTTCTCTATTCGAAAAGGAAGTGGTGGCGCTGGAAGATGGCGTGGCGGTGATGGCTGTGTTCGCGAGATGGAATTCCGCATGCCCCTTCAAGTCTCTGTTCTCACCGACCGAAGAGTCACAGCACCTTATGGACTTGAAGGTGGAGAAGAAGGTCAGCGAGGACAGAATATCTGGGTTCGTAAGGATCCAGTTACTGGAGCTACAAGACAGGTTTCTTTAGGGCCGAGAAAGACGTCGCATTTTGCGGCGGGAGATCGTATTATTATCTTGACGCCTGGTGGTGGAGGTTATGGATCTGCTTTGGATACGCCGACGGGATTGGAGGTGCCGGAGAGGGATTCGAGATCACTATTGACGAATGGTAGTTTGGGAGTGAGGCATAGCATCGCTACTGGAAACTAAGCGGTGACTTTATAGAGTATAGTTATAGTAATTGTATTTCGTGTTCACGCACTTATATCCGCTTCTGTGTTGACTTTTAACCAACATTCTTGGCTTATCCGAGACTCTGCGCTCAGACAAATAAAGCAGCTAAGCAATGACAATTAATGATGTGTTTCGTAGGGGAGGATCAGAAAGACCAGATCTTAGGCATGCAATGAAGAATGGTATCTTGATAGAACTTGAGAGTGACTATGATAAACTGGGAGTATGTTATAGTACAATCCTTCCGACCAATACTACACGAATAACGTCTATCAGCACGGTGCCGTCACCTTCTATCCAAGACATCTAAACCACATAACTTCAACTCCCATCTAAAACCTATGAATCTGCCCCTTCTTAATCCCCAACTCCTCCAAAACGCCCCCTCCCCTCTTTCCCACAAGCGCCTCCTCCATCCCTGGCGGTCCACAAACAAAAACCTTCTCCGTCCCCCTAACAA
>JABCJY010000201.1:0-40533 GCA_013184415.1 Fusarium concolor | reverse complement strand
CTAATTATATCCTAAGTTAGGACATTTGCCCTACTACCTTAACAAGCCTATAACACAAGCACAGATCTAACTATAAAATAGAGCATAGCCCAAGGACTCCTAACAGAGAATCTAGAGAGCCAGCCTATCCTCTTAGCTCTTAGACAAGTGTTAATAAGGGTAGACCTGCTCTTTTACGGCCCCACAGCCATTAAGTCTGTCTATTAAAGTACTCTAAGGCACTCCCTATCTATAAGCAGCTTAAGGGGGCAAAAAGCTATTATCAGTAACATCTAATATAGCCTCTGCCATATCCTCTTCTATATATTTCTATCAAAGTCTCAATCTAGGCATTTTTTTATTATTATTATAGAAAAATGTTAAAAAATATAGAAAAGAGTAATAAGGAAATTAATAATTAAATTAATACTATTTCTATAGCACTAGTATATATATATTACATACCCTACACAGCCTTAGAGGGCTATAATTATTAACTCTAATTATTTCTATAATTAGTAAAGGCATTGTCCTCTAAGTAGCTATTTATTTTGGCCAATATTTGTGTAAGTGAAGTTGATGAGTTTTAGTGAAGCCTTTTTTATTTTGCTTACCGAAAGAGGGGTTATGCCAAAAGAGGGGTTGTGGATAGTATTCTCTTCGTTCGGCACAGGCTCCCAAGCTGAACCACCAAAGTAGGAACGCCAGTTGTTCGGAGGCTTTCCATCGATTCCTTTCTCAAAGAAGTAGTAGTCTCTGTACTTGCTTTCCGGGTCCTTCAGTGCCTTTTGGAACCATTCATGCTCGTCGGATGTATGGTTGATAACCAGGTCAAGAAGGACACCAATGTCTTTACTCTTGGCCTCCTTGATGAGGTTATAGAGATCTTCGTTGGTTCCAAAGACATCTGCCACAGTGTAATAGTCTGCGATATCATAACCATAATCCGACCATGGAGACTTGTACATTGGACAGATCCAGACAAGGTTCGCCCCGAGATCTTTGATGTAGTCCAGTCTACTGGTAATTCCATTCAGGTCTCCCGTTCCATCGCCGTTAGAGTCTTGGAAACTGCGAGGATAGACCTGGTAGACAACGGATTCTTTCCACCACTTCTTCTCCTCCATTGTATAAGACTCGTTTCGACCGCGAGGTGCAAGTGAGCTAGGAAGTGTGAGAGCAAACGAAGTTGAACTGAGAGCTGTCAAAGTCACAAGCAATCGCCAGCTTGAGACCATAGTGGCTTATTGTAGATGAAACAGATGGTGCCTATCCTTCAGTAAGAGTTGGACATGTTTAAATACATGGTCGAAGTAGTTGTTATATTTTCCTGTCTGTGTTCTGATATTGCCGACCGCCAATAACCTTACTCATTCGGAATCGGACCGACCATTACTACTTCATTCAATAACCTTCTACGTTTCTTATGCTTCTCCTCTTTCGTAAACAGAGTAAACTCGCTGCCGATCGACGGGGATGACAGGTGATATTCAGCCGTCCTGTATGGTCTTGACTATCGGCCCGACAAGAGAATGATCGTCATTCTTACAACTGAACAAAACGTCAGATTTTCTATCATCACTGGCGAGTCTCATGATTCCAATTCCAATTGTTTTTCTAGTATCAAGTCGTGACAGTTAACGCAGGATTCTCATTGGACAGCGCTAGATGTCAGCTGGCCCGTCAGGATCTGTAACCTTGACGAACATCACATATCACATCCGGTGAAGCGGCTGAGAACCCTGTTAGATGTTGAATCATCTTAACTGACTCGGCCCGACAGCCTCTGCATCTTGGATATGACCAATCGGCTGGATCTTGGCATCTTTCGGGTGAATTATCACATGGTATGTCTTGGACGTGAAGACTGGAATTTAGCCGATTGCTTCTAGTCACATTGCCAGAGAACAACCAACAAACAACTAATTAAGTTAGTCCAGCATAAACAAGTCCGAATCGATAGTAGATGACGACAAACGCGGGGTTGCGGGGATAAAGCTGGCACAATCTGTATAGCTAAATCAGAGGACTCGAGTGTCTGTGAACTATTGAGCCAAACCTGGAGCATGGTAACATGGCGCCATACCCCGGATACATACCCCAGGTTCCGGATTTAGTAGAAAGCCTGAGTTGGTTGTTATACTGTTGCCAGTGAATGGAAATGTTAAGTAGAAGGAGATTCGCTCTCTGAAGATGAAGTTATTTAGAACAATCCATTCCACCGAACTGCACCTTTCAACTTCATAGCCAGCCTCTTTTATGATTTTCCTTGATCTCCCTACTTCTATACAAGATGACCACTCAACTAGAACCCGTCAGTTCGGCAAAGGCAGACGTGTATACCGCTGAATCAGTCCAGCACCATGAGCTAGCTGACACTGTCCTCGATGCACAGGTGGCAACGGGTAAGGAACATACGATGTCTTTGATGAAGGGCATCAAGCTCTACCCAAAGGCAATTGGATGGTCTGTCCTGCTGTCAACTGCAATCATTATGGAAGGTCAGACTTACCTGTCCGAAATACTCCCACTGCTCTCCTAACCCCAGGTCATAGGATATGACGGCGTCCTTATGGGTAGTTTCTATGCTGTGGATTCGTTCAATAGAAAGTATGGAGCACTCCAACCAGACGGATCCTATTCCCTCAGCGCAGCCTGGCAGGCAGGTCTTTCCAACTCAATGAGTGTTGGTCAGATATTTGGCTTGTTTCTCTGCGGTCTCGTTTCAGAGCGCTTGGGCTATCGCAAAACAATGCTGTCTGCTCTTTCTGCTGTTACATGCTTTATCTTCATCCTCTTCTTCGCCCCCAATCTTGAGGTTCTCTGCGTTGGAGAAATCTTGATGGGCATCTCGTTAGGTGTTTTCCAAACTATTACCGTTACATACGCCTCTGAGGTCTGCCCCGTCGTTTTGCGGTGCTACCTAACTACATACGTCAATCTCTGCTGGGTCATCGGTCAACTCATCGCATCAGGAGTCCTACGTGGTTTCGTCACAAGAGACGACGAATGGGCTTATCGTATCCCTTTTGCGATACAATGGGTCTGGCCAATTCCCATCATGGTTGGGGTTTTCCTTGCCCCTGAAAGTCCATGGTGGCTTGTACGTCAAGGGCGTGAGAAGGATGCTGTAGCTTCTTTGAAGCGTTTGACGAGCAAGGGTGATACAGATTTTAATCCTGATGAGACGGTGGCAATGATGATTCATACGAATGAGCTTGAGAAAGAAATTGAACAGGGCACGACTTTTCTCGATTGCTTCAGAGGCGTTGATCTACGTCGTACTGAGATTGTTTGCTTGGCTTGGGGGGCTCAGAACCTTTGTGGGAGCGGTATTATGGGGTATTCCACTTACTTCTATACCCAAGCCGGCCTTTCTACCGAGAACGCTTTCAACATGTCTTTGGGGCAGGCTGGACTAGGATTCTGTGGCACACTATTCTCCTGGTACCTTATGACTCACTATGGTCGTCGGTCCCTTTATGTCGGCGGACTGGCTACTCTGTTCATCATTCTGATGGCCGTCGGGTTCAGTTCGTTGGCCGACAACAGCAAGCCATTGACGTCTTGGGCAACCGGGTCTCTGTTGTTAGTGTACACATTCTTCTACGATCTCACCGTTGGGCCAGTCTGCTACTCCCTTGTTTCCGAACTCTCATCAACACGCTTGCGAGCCAAAACTATCGTTCTTGCCCGCAACCTCTATAATATTCTGAGTATTGTCAATGGAGTCATCATCCCGTATATGCTCAACCCAACAGCATGGAATTGGCGCGGTAAGGTCGGATTCTTTTGGGCTGGACTATGTGGCCTTTGTGTCATTTGGTCTTTCTTCCGTCTCCCAGAGCCCAAGGGTAGAACCTATGGAGAGTTGGACAAGCTGTTCCAGCAAGGTGTTAGCGCTAGGAAGTTTAAGGGGACTTCAGTTGATCCGTTCGAGAATGAGATCAGTCTGAAGGAGAAGGCAAAGTTGGACGAGTAGGTACACCTATATAGCTACGACTGAAGCGCGCTGTCAACTTTGGTGGGATCTTCATTTTGTAACATGTAAATTGAACTATAGCTAAACTCTCATGCCTGTATCCAGTCTATCCCTATAGTAATGACCTCCACTCCATGATTCATGCCTCAGCCTTCACCTCTTGAGAGGCCTTATAAAACGGGTAGTCATTGTAACCCTTCTCAGGAGGGTCAGCACCGTAAAATGTGCTGCGGTCATAAGGATTCAGAGGCCATCCATTCAGTAATCTCTCAGCCAAGTCGGGGTTGGCAATGAAGTGTCGACCCATGGCAACCAGGTCAGATTCTCCGCTCTTGATCTTGGTGGGGGCGTTGTCTCTGTTGAAGTTTCCACAGGCTAGGAAGAGGATTCCAGAAGGTTTGAGGATGTTTCGGAAAATGTTGAGAGAGTTGGCCTGCTTGCCAACTTCGACGGCTGTGCCGTTTGAACTTTTGCCGTTGGCGAGTGCAGCGAGCTTTTGTTGCTCATCGAGGACCTCATCAAAGCGAGGTTCAATCCTGATAAATGTTAGTTATGATGGTATGGTAAATATTTGGGTATGCAGATGGCTTACATATGAACGTAAACAGGCTTGTGGTTGGCAGGTAGACCGGCGATTTGGCCACAGAGGTAAGACCAGTGAGCATTGGGGTCACTATCCCTGGTGCCCTGGAAGTAGTTGTAGGGCGATAAACGGAGGCCAACCTTGTCGGCGCCGATGGCATCGCAGACCGCAGTGAGGACCTCTAGAAGGAATCTACAGCGGTTTTCGATGGATCCGCCGTATTCATCGGTGCGGTTGTTGATGTTGTCGTGTAGGAACTGCTCAAGGAGGTAACCATTTGCGCCATGAATCTCAACACCATCGAATCCAGCGACATCCACAGCTCGCTTCGCGGCTGCTGCCCACTCAGCAGTAATACTGTGAATCTCATCCACGGTCAAACCCCGAGGAGGATCATCCTTGGTATCTGTACCATCAAGATATGTCCCAGGCATAGGCTGATCCCCAGATGAAACAGCTCTCTCGCCACCTCGCTGAGCACTACAAGAAGCCCGTCCAGTGTGCCAGAGCTGAGTAAAGATGTACCCGCCTTTAGCATGGACAGCATCAGTTACCTTCTTCCATCCCTGTAGTTGGGAGTCGGTAAAGGCACCGGGAACACCAGGGTAAGCACTAGCGTTCAAGGCAATATCGGTTGCTTCAGTGATTTGAAGACCACCGTCACTGGAGCGATCACTGTAGTACTGAGCCACACGAGGGCCAGGGACATAAACTCCGCGGGACTCGAAGTCACTGCGCATGCGAGTGTTGGGGGCCTGGGATGCGATTAGTTCATTCTCCGGCATTAATCTTGGGATTGGGATACGTACTTGCACAATACGGTGCTTCAAGTTGAGCTTGCCCAGCTTCAAAGGCGAGAACAAAACAGTGTCCTTCAGTGCGGCATGAGCCAGGGGCGGTGTAACAGCGGTAGGCATATTGTCTGTTGTAACGAGTATGATAGGCTTCCAAGATAGCGATAGTGGTAAGCCCTTGAAAGCAGTCTGATTGATCTGGAGAATGATGAATAAAGCTGTTATGGATGTTGAAGCTTTAGTAGCTGGTCTACTCAGTCCTGTTTCGTTGTGTTCTCGACCCCTTTGTCCCCGTACAACTGTCTATTGAGCATGGTTCCCCATCCCCCATTTTTGAAGAGATGGAAGTGGGTACGGAGATGCAAGGATTTAGCCATTTTTGGTGTTGGCCACTGATAATGTACAGTAGGACCGGGCAGAGCAGAAGTGGGGGTGGATCACAACAGGGCTCGGAAGTTTTAACTTATCATAACCGAAGAGAACTTAGCTGAGAGGGGGTTAGTGAGAAAATTACCAATCAACGACCGCGGGTCATAACGTTGGGGTATCACCAACATTGAATGTCGGGGCGGGGGCTTGTTGATATGGAGACGAAGGGAACTTCCGATTCGCCTGGCACATTGGCGCCGATCACAACCCCTTGTGCAGGCATGCAGCTTGCCTCCAAAGGTATCGGCTAGAAATGTTTGAACCATCACTAATACTGCAAGCCGGTAAATAATGTATGTGACTATGAATAGGATATAGCCTCATTGCTTTGATGTAGTAACTAGCTACGGACTAAACAGGGATCCCATTTAAGAATCTACTCAAGAGCGCGTTTTTGTTGGATAATGCCGTGTTAACCGGAGAGAACAGGATAGATATCGGCATGAGGCGAAAGAGAATTGCAAAACATCGGTATTCTTCTCTCGTTTGCTAACCTGAATTCTTTGAGTCTTACTGGGCATAGATATGTGACAGGATATCTGTGATTTGAATATCCAGCATTATCGATCAATCATAAGAAGAGAAGTCTGCGATTGATAGAAAGATATAATAACTATTGATATATGACTGAGAACAGAATTTACACATAACTCGACTGATACATGCCTAATCTCCAACATTTTACATACAAATACCTGCATCCAATCTCTAAAGAGAGGCATGACCATGTGTCTCGTAAGGCAGACCAACACAGAAGAAACCAACGACAATCCAAAGCGCGGCACTCGCGTAAATAGGCACAACAGAGAACCCAGCATAGGTTGAGATGAAAGATGCAACTAGGCCACCAGTTCTGAGAAGAGTGGCTGCAATACCAGTACCAGTACCTCTCACTGGTCCAGGGAACGACTCGGGGGTGAAGGCAAACATGACTGCATACTCTGAAGAACATTGTCAGTAGTGTTCAAAAAAGCCATCAGAGAGGAAATAAACTCACCAAAGTTTCCAAGAATAGCAGTCGCACATTGAAATCCGATATCGGCGGCTTCAGTGCCGACAGCTGTATAAGCAAAGAGGAATGCTCCGGTGAGAGCGGCTGAGATGGCCATCATCCATCTGCGGCCGAATCGGGTCTCTACCAGAAATCCAGCTGAGATTGGACCAAGGACGCCGACGGCAGATACGATGCAGTAGACCATGTATGTATGGTTGAATGATGAGGTGGCGGAATAACTCTTCTTTGACTCCAGATAAGACGTGATGAAGGCAAAGTACAGCGGGTAGGCAATACCGATAGTCAGCCAGATCAAGAACGTGACAGCACTGTGCTGAGCCATTTTTCGGCCTGCGAAAAGAGAGCGGTAGCTGTTCATATTGAAATCCTTGAAGTTCTCCTTGAGAATATCCTTTAAAGACAGCTTCTTCTCGGTCTGGTCTGGAATCGCATAAACCGGCTCGCCGGATGATGAGACAACAGCAGATGAATAAATCTGACGATCAATATCTTGCATCATCTCAAGTGTGAGAGTCTCAGACTTCCCGTTATATCGAGCAATGTAGTTGACCGACTCAACAGCCTCGGCATCTCGACCCTTGGAAAGAAGATACTTGGGTGATTCAGGAATCTTGAAGACGAAGAGTCGAACCATGGCAAGTACCAGAGCAACGGCTCCGAGAGTGATCATAACATAGCGCCTATGTGGTAGTGCACAGTGTAAGTCCAACCAGTCTGATTTCGTAGGAATGCGAATCACTTACCAACCCATATTATCCTGTCTGCGACACCCTTCAGGGCTGCTGCAAGCGAAGTTTGCGAGAAATACCCATGCAAGAAGAGACACAATGAGCTGTCCAAGATTCCACCACGCAGATAGTGTAACAAGCAGCCACTGATGACTCTGCGGAACGAACTCAAGGAAGACAATACTATCCACAGGGACATTACCACCCGCCGCAGTACCAATAACAGCCCAAAGCGAACAAAACGTAACAAAGTCTTGAGCTCCAGCAACAGCGCAGGCAAAGATTGCACCGATGAAAATAGTAGAGTTAAACGCTGGTTTGCGACCGATAACATCAGCTGCAGTGCCCCAGAAGAAGGCGCCGATGATGAGTCCGACGTAGTACGCGACAGAACTGAAGCTTAGGCGGGATATGTCGTCGAATTCGTTTGCGATGGGAGGTCGGACGGCGGTTATGCCTTGGGACCAGAAGTTATCGACCATCCAGCCGCAGCCGTTAACGATAAAGAGGATCCATTGGAACCTGGGAGATATCAACGTTAGTATGAGAAGAAGAGTGTTTACAGCGTGTTTGTACTCACTTCCCGGTACCTATCTCTGAAAGATGCTGTGCAACGAGTTCGGACTTTAGACGATAGGATTCGTTGACGGCACTGCCGTAGAAATCACGGATGGCACTGTCTTCGACTGGCTTTTGTTCACCAAGACGGTATGAGCTTGCGCTTGTGCTTTGCTGGAGCTTGGGGCCAATTGCCTTCTCGGCGATGTTATTATCGTTGTTGGAGGTCATTCTGATGAGACGAGATGAAGAGTGAGAGTCGATGATGAGGAAAATGACTTGGGTATTCAAGACCTCAATGGACCGTCTCAAGTATTTATCGCCAATTGGCCACTTGATAACCTCAGCTGCTCGTTGACCTTGGCGAGAAAGATACGAAGATACACAATAGCAAGATAACTAATCGCTGTCACTGGCCCAAGCGAGTCAGTGCACACCCTGAGCATTCCCCCTCACCCTTGGCGTATCATACCATCAGTTCGGCTAGTTAGAGTATCATACCGGGACAACGCGTCGCCTACGCCACTGCTATCACCCTATCTTATCTGCCTAATATTTCCCTAGTGAGAACCTAAAGCTAGATCCCAACCCCCACTTTCCCCAGGTTTTGACTGCTGATTACACGTTGAAACTTGTGAATTGCTATAAATGGGGTGTATCTGCTGAGATAATTGGTGCCCGCTATCAATGTTTGCGGCCAACTGTACAGGAGCTAAGGGGTCATAGAATCCGGGGAATCCTGGTTCTGTCCTGTCAGATTACCTCGAAAGCCAGTAGCGCAAATGTTATGATGCTCATCAGATAGTCTAGACCCAGAGTCTATGGGATCATGGGTGCATGACTTCTGAAAGCTGATAGTGCAATGGTGAGATAGCGAGTATCGCCATAGTGAAGGAGGCCTTTTGATCAGACTCTGTTCTTTTCGAGCGCCCGTCATCATCAAGATAGCAAAACGCCACAAGAAGCCCAAAGTCAAGGAATTGATAGTGCAATTGTTCAAGCCAAAGGCAAAATAGCTTCTAGCAAAATGGGTTGTCATAGCAATCAATTAAAATTTTATCAAGTACGTGTTTAAACTGTCGGAATCTGTAGGAATCCTCCAAAGTACGAGTCTAGCCACCCAGCCGCAACTCTGCCTTCCTCAACACCGGCATTCTTGCTTCTCTTGATAGCACCAACATAGCCATCAGGTCTCACTACAAGGACTGCAACTTCTCCCATGTTAACAGATCCAAGCCACTTCTCTGTACAAGAAATGCGCCGTGTGTCCAAGTGAGCTGCGTCATCTAGGTACACTGTCCATCTACTCTTGGAAAAGGTTGGGGGCAGATCTGAGAGTTCAAACTCGTTCTTGTCTGTAGAAGCTAGAGTCCATATGTTAGTATCTGTAGTAATACGAGCGTTAGAAGGAAAGACTTACTGAGAAGCGCGAATGTCATCAATTGGTTAACTGCTGTATACCGTTCTGGTCTCACGTACATGTCATCGGCACGGTTTGCACGCGGCTTATGCTGATATGAAACCAGCGCTGAGTTTCCAAGTTGGAAAACAAACGAGTTCGGTGAGGAAATCGTCTCATCGAATGCTTTAACGAAAGCACTCTCCTGAGCCCCAACAAGATTCGGAGCTACGACGTAGACCCGGAATTGCCCAAGAACAGGGACATCCAGTTGAACATCAACCGGACAAGCGTCGATGTAGCGTATAACCTTTGCTTGCGGAAGATTACAGCCTGGCTTAGCATCGCCACCAACAGTCTCAAGAGGATAGTTCAGCTCATTCGGGCCATATTCAACCCCCACCCCTGAGATGAACCTTGTGTTCTTGCGGAAGTTCTCAGCGAGGCGCTTAGAGTCACCTCCTGCGATCTCATTTGCGTGCTCAAAGTCGAAGTTGATGAGATCTTCTGCAATTTTCTTGCGTTCTTGCTCGTAGGATTGGAGAAGAATGCCATCTTTGGCAAAACCACGGGCCGCGAGGTTGAGTTTCCAACCTAGATTCCAGGAGTCGTGCACGCTGGTATTCATTCCTTGAGCGGCTTTAGGGCTGTGCGTGTGACTGGCATCTCCGGCGATGAATATTCGCTGAGTTGGGTCCAAGAACCGTGTCGCAAAGCGTTGGGAAACTTGATAATTCCCGAACCACTCCACTGACATCCAGTTGACGGTATATGGGGCGAGAATGAGACGAGCTTGCTCCATGACGAATTCCTGGCCTAGGCCTTTGGATGTAACTGAGCTCTTCATCTCAATGTAGAGTCGGGTCATGTTTCGTTCCCGTGGAATAAGAAGAACAGAGCCATGTTCTTCAGAGAAGATAACAGTCTTGCTCCAAATATCAGGAAAGTCGGTGTCTAGCTCGCCATCCAAAACACCCCAGACCGAATTATGAGGCGTTCCCTGAGATGCAGCGCCTGGGATGGCATCTCGAACAGCTGATCTCGCACCATCACATCCCACTAGATATCTAGCGGGTATGATAGTACGTGTTTCACCGTCCTTATCACACTCGATCTGAAGATGCGTAGAAGAATCTGCAACACCTCTGAACTTATGATTGCGCGTCACTTCAACGCCGCTTTTACGCATATCTTTGATGAACGTGCCTTCCATCATGCCTTGATGACATAGAAGGATGTAGGGATGCAGAACATCAACCACTGAAGATGGATAATGAACTTCGCGGCCTGTTCGACGAAGACCTTCAGTAGATGAACCTCTCCACATACAGATGTCATGAACCTTGACGCCAGTGTGTACGAGATCATCGCCAATTCGTAGCATCTGAAGCGTCTCAATTGTCTTTGGTTGGATGCCGTCTGCCCGACCTACGGTTGTTTGGTCGGGCCTTTCATCTGCTACTTTGACTGAGAGGCCAAGCTTTGCTAGGACAACGCTGAGAATGATCAGTAGGTGGTTTGCATGAGAGATTTGTGAATTTACCTTAGCATAAGACCTGAAGGACCAGCTCCGACGACGCATACGTCGTAGACATCTGCATCGTGGCCATTACTATGGCCGTTTGTGGTTGGAATGGCCATGTGGGGCTGATTTGGATGTCGTAATAAGTGTAAAAGTGAGAGTTATTGGCGGGGCTGAAGACGTTGTTCTGGTTTGACAGTAACTTGATCTTGTCAATCCATTTACAGCTCGGATATATCAATCAAGTTAAGCCTCTTGACTTTCTTTATTTTTACGGCGTCTTCCGTTAATCTCGTCTCATTCCATCCCATCTATCGGGGACAATAGTCGCAGCACCATCATTCGATGAGTTTTGGTTCTATCAGTCAGCTAACTAGCGCTAACCCACCCCCACTCTCGGCCCTGCTCTCAACTACCGCTATCTCGGAGTCTCGGGTTTGGGTTGGTTCGGGTTTGGCGCCAGTAAAGTCAGTTTTTATCGGCTCTGGAGCGGGGTCTGCAAGGTATATCCAAGGATGGGGTTGTTCTGTTGATCTTCTCTCCCCTCCAGCAAAGAAAGGTAAGAGGTCAGATTCTGGCAACCCAAACGTGAGCTTTTGTGGCGTATTCGACTGGCTAGCATTATGGCCCCTGCAACAATTGACCCCGAGCCTTTGCCTTGGCAATCTACGGTTCAGCGAAAGAAACAGCAACAGAACGATGCGATAGCTAAGGCTTTGGCTGAGGCCAAAGCCGACCCCAAATCTCATCGTTTAGACAGCAGACTTCTTTTTAGTTGTATCGACATGTCGGCAGAGATAAGAATGAATACGTTGGCGTGCAAATCAGCTGTGCAATTACTTATCCAAAGGTGCCGGGATAGAACTTGACTGGATGCTTGAGACACTGACGTTGATGATAGGGCAGTGAAGATTCATGAAGAGGTATGTTCTAAACCGAAATTCCATTTATGAAGTTTTCTCACCAGAATCCTCATCTTAGACCAATTGGTGAGCATTTCAGGGGACAGCCGCTGCACCAGTCATTGACTTTTTACAGCTTGACGGAGATTGCATTCGAAGATGCCATGCGACAGGCTGAAGAGCTCGACGATTACAGGATCAAGAATAAGAAGCCCATAGGTCCACTACACGGCATAGTTATGACTCTCAAAGATCAATTCAACATCAAGGGTCACGATACCACTATAGGATATGTAGGCCGATCGTTCCAACCAGCCAGTGATGACGCTGTGCTTGTAAAAATGCTCAAATCACTAGGAGCCGTTGTCCTCGCAAAGTCAAATCTGCCCCAAAGCATCATGGTGAGTATCAGAGCGAAGACAACCTGCCCTCGAATACTTGACTCATGATTGTTTAGTGGTGTGAAACAGAGAACCCTCTATGGGGCTTGACAACAAACCCCAAGAATAAAAACTACACACCAGGAGGTTCCACTGGTGGTGAGGCTGTCCTTCTTGCAAGCGGTGCTTCTATGTTAGGATGGGGTACAGACGTCGGCGGAAGCATTCGTATTCCAAGCCACATGATGGGCTTGTATGGATTCAAACCAAGTGTGAGTTGAATCAGGTTTTCTAACCGTCCAGTTTCTGACTTGGCTTCAGAGTGCACGTTTGCCCTACGGGGGTGTTCCCGTGTCTACCGAAGGCCAGGAACATGTTCCATCATCCATTGGTCCTATGGCACGAAGTCTGGGCATGATCAACATTGCAATGCATAGCTTGATTGACTCCAAGCCTTGGGAACACGATGCACGCTGCGCTCCACTTCCCTGGCGAACCGATATGTACATCGATATGGTAACTCGCCCTCTGGTAATTGGTGTTTTGATGGACGATGGAGTTGTTCGCCCTCATCCCCCAATTACTCGCGTTTTGCGAGAGGCTGTTGAAGCTTTGAAGCTCGCAGGCCATGAGATTGTGGAATGGAACACGGATCTCCATGAGGATTGTATAAGAACTATGGTAAGATTATCTCAACTTTAATCGAGAAATAACTTGACTAAACAAGATAGGACTTGTTTTACACCGCCGATGGTGGCGAGGACATCCGCCAAGACGTGTCCAAGGCCGGCGAGCCATTCATCCCTCACGTCAAACGTCTCGTCAACCGCGGAAAAGCCATCTCCGTCTACGAATACTGGAAGCTGAACAAGAAGAAGTGGGAGCTTCAACAAGGTTACTTGGAGAAGTGGAATTCCATCCACTCAGCCTCAGGCAAACGAGTCGATGTTCTTCTCATGCCACCTATGCCTCACACCGCTGTCCCTCACGGCGGATGTGGCTGGGTTGGTTATACAAAGGTTTGGAATCTTCTTGACTATACTGCTCTGGTTATTCCAGGAAGTAAGATGAAAGCTGAGGACGTGAACATCCCGTTTGAGTATCCCGTCCGAGGACCGGAGGATGAGTGGAATCAGGGACTTTGGAATAAGAATAAGGAGGAGATGGGTGCGATGGAACTGCCGATTGGGTTGCAGATTGTTGGCAGGAAGTTGGAAGAAGAGAGGGTTCTTGGAGCTGCTGAGGTTATCGATCACGTTGTTAGGAAGGCGCTGCAGAAGATAGACTTGTAGAAGACCTTTTGTTTCTTATAGACTTTGCTACACGTTTTTGTTCCTATATTTTAACTTCTAGACACAATTGATTCTTTCAGTCCATTAGAAAAAAGGAAGCCATGTCTGGATTCTAAAAGTCATTGCTATTCTAAGTCAAAGTAGTCTTTACCAAATTATCTTAATTCATCCTGGCGAATTTAAACAACCAAACTTTAGAGACATACGGCTATCTATTATATCGAGTTCTGGAGAGTTCTGTTCAGTATTCTCAGTCCAAGTTACAGTGAACCTCTCTATAAAATAAAACGGCCTTGGCACCTGAGAAGCATTGAATCGTAAGAGTTCTATTGGTCTGATCGTTCATCTATCTATGCATATCGCTCTCTCTGTCGTCACACCTACTTTGACTCGGCGAACTTCTTCATAACCTCATCATGACTAGCCGGCATAAGAGCACCTTCTGGCGCTGGGTTCTTGCTCTTGAAGTAATCACTCATCTCTGCCATAGTTACCCACTCAACGCCTTCGTGCTTGTTTATGTGTTCAATGATGCGCTCATGCATCAGGAGAACATGCGGTCTGCCTGAGACATCAGGATGAATAGTCATGGGGAATATGAATTCGTCTGGTCAAGTTAGCTAACCGAAAGCGACGTATGGAGCCGTTAAGCTTACCGTATTCCCGGTAGAAGTAATCGAAGTGATCCTTCCAGATATCCTCAACGTCTCTGTATCATTTGTCAGTATCCAAATGTATCACAAGTTTCTTTGACTAACCTTGGGTTCACCCATCCATGTGAATTAGCAGAGTTCTTAATAAACATCATCGGCGGCAAATCATCGATATACCACGATCCAGGTATCTCAACCATGCCAGTCTCCTTTCCTTGCTTCAAAGGCATCATCCACTCTTCAGCTTTCTTTGAGTAGTCAATCTTTGTCCAAGAATCACCTGTCCGTAACCAATATGCTTGACAGTCGTGGTGAGACATGGAATGGTCATACTCAATTCCGTAGCTAAGCATCAGCTCGGTTCCTTCTTCACTTGTTTCCCACCAAGGCGCTACGCTTCCACGGGGGGGCTTGCCGCAGAAATCGGTGAGTAGTTTCCAAGTTTTGTGCAGAACATCTTTTTGCTGTTCAAAGGTCATGTCTACGGGGTTTTCATGACTGTAGCCATGTAGCTATGGGCAGTTAGTCAGGGATCAGGTTTCGCAGAGTTGCACTTACACCAATCTCATGGCCGGCATCTCGGACCATAGCACACTCCTCTGGAAATGTTTCCAGGCTGTGACCAGGGATAAACCAAGATGCCTTGATGTTGTATTTCTCGAAGAGTTTTAGTAAACGTCGAGTACCAATGGTACCCGCCCAGATACCTATTCCCAACGAAATCAGTATCGAGTTATTATGCGGATCATTTTACTCACCTCTGCTAATGTCGCTTGTACTGTCTTCGCCTCCGTATGATCCTAGCCAACCAGCTACGGCATCAATATCCACGCCATAGCTAGGTTGTTGTTAGCCAATGTTCATTGGTCCATGTACAAACTTACCAGACCAAAACCTTCTTCTTGCCCATGGTGTCTAAGTGTTGATCTCTAAAAATGTTATGCAGGGCTTTGGAACGTGCTGTTTTCTGAAGCCAATTTTCCTAGACAGGTATGATGCCATATAACTTGATCTTTGTGATACCTCAACGCGGGGTCTATGTTGTGAATGGAAACACCCCACTGCCCCCTCTTTCTGTATCAGATTAGTTCCCGTCGGGATCTATCACGCGTTATCGCAAGTGGAGGTTGTGGGAGGTGGACGTTGACGCATCCCCCACTCCCCATTTTCGAACCCCTCTCTTGTTTTAGTGGCGCGATACGGGGAAATGAGCCGGGTAGCAAAGCACATCGCTCGTTAGACTGACCCGCCGACCTATGGAGACCTATCGTGAGAGACGCCAGTGTCGTGCCTCACTACAAAGGTGAGTTGACATCTATGTGACCTTTCTTGTATTCATCATCACAATTGGGCCTAGTTCTCGGTTTATTCTACCATCACGTCGATTAATCCCTACCGCCAAGAATCTCATCAATTGTCCAGAATGTCCAAGGTTAGCAAATAAGAAGAAATCTCCCACTTAAACAGAAAACTGACTGATGACTTAGTTCTCACTGAAAGGCCGCTTGGCCGTCGTTACCGGAGGTGGTCGAGGCTGTGGCTTCGCATTTGCCCAAGGATTGGCCGAAGCCGGTGCTGATGTTGCCGTTTTCGATGTCATCCAACCCTCTGCTCCCGATGTAGAACAGCTGATCTCAAGTCACGGAGTCCAGATCAAGTCTTACATCGTGGATGTTACGACATTGTCTAGTCTAAAAGAGGGATTTGCCGCCGTGGCATCAGACTTCGATAACAGACTAGACATCCTGGTTGCATGCGCCGGTGTCAACAAGAATGTCCACTTTCTCGACACGGAAGAGGAGGACTTTGAGAGATTATTCGCTGTTAATGCCAAGGGTGTTTACTTCTCGGCAAAGCTGGCTGCTCAGGCTATGATCGCTAACAAGACCAAATGCGGAAGTATTATCCTTGTGGCTAGCATTGCTTCTCACATGGCCATTCGATCTCAGAGGTCGACGGCTTATTGTGGCACCAAGGGTGCGGTGAGAGCTATGGTAGCGCCAATTGCAGCCGAGATGCATGAGTATGGTATTAGGGTGAACTCAATCAGTCCAGGTTATGTCAAGACAGCGATGACGGCGCCTTTTCCTGATTTGATCGAGGGATGGAAGGATGAGATTATGAACCGTCGCGTGGCTGAACCTGATGATATCAAGGGAGCTTGTGTCTTTCTGGCCAGTGATGCCAGCTCGTAAGTCTTTGGCGCCGTCTCTTTCTCCACAAGGATGCTAATCAATCGTCTAGGTATTGTACGGGATCTGATATTCTGGTTGATGGAGGAGTGACGAAGTGGTAATATAGTTATCTGTTATATAGCCATGAATACGACAGACAAAACTCCAGATAAATGAATTTATGTCTAAGATGCCATGGACAAGCTTTTAACGCCGACCCCTATGCAAATAACACATCCAGCTCACAACCTGGGCATTATCCCTTAATGCGCACTCAGCGTTTCATGGCAGCACATCCATGCACGGGACCAGAGGGTTTGGCTATTTAAGTTCATTTAGTATCCAAACCACGTGCTTCGCTCAAAGTTCACTAACCTCATACTTAATAGCAGCATCTAGCAACGCCAGACGTAAGTGCAAGGACTTCCAACGTTAGTGCAGGCTGACATTCCAAGGTTGCCGCTTCCCGCGTATGTCCCAGCCTTGCCATTGCAAATTTTGGCGGGATCGGCAACACTTAAGGTAACCTGGCAAGTGTTGTCATCACCGCATGAGCCTTTGATGTTCAAGATCTCACACAAGGCGACAGGCGCCAAGAAAGTGAGGAGAATAGCGAAACGCATGTTGAAATAGCTGATGTATGGTTCTTGAATGGAGAGAAGAATGAGGAGTAGTGTTGGCTGAAGTGATTTCAAATAGTAGCTACACCGAATGCTTTATATAGACCGTTACCGCAATAACACCCAATTTTAAGCTCGTATTTATCTCGTTGTCGTGTTATCCAAACCCCGAACTTGCCTCGGCAGAGCCGGTATCTAGGCCCTGCCAAGTATTTCTCTCCGATAATACGGTGAAGACTTTTCTGCCTATCCAGCTTGTGTTTAAGCTTTAAGGGGGATGACCCCTGGCCGAATCTGAATAGATTTGTCTGTGCATTGCAACTTACGCGTTGACGGCGCCTGTCAGAAAGTTTCGGAAGCTCGGACATTAGACCGGAAACCTCGGCAGATATACAGACTAAGGGGTGTATTCACGATTAGCACTATCAAATTGGCGTAGATCATACTACAGAATCTAAATAATAACAGTTTTAATGCTGCTATGAGTCGGAAGAGACAATTGCAGTCTTTGAGCCAGAATCCTTGCCATTTGTGTTTTAGAGTTGTAACTAAGGATGGCTTGACAGCTCACTGCCCACCAGCAGTTACATTCGCAATTTTAAATGTGACCAGACCTTGAGCCTTGACGGGGATAATCCTGCTAAGTAACCAATGTGTTCCAATTGCGTCTCATTGCTATAGTCATGGTCTGACGTGGTCAAAGTCGGCCTCCCACCCTGACAAGGATCACCCAGACTGCCAGACCCGATTGCTCTAAACTAAACAAAGTACCTCCATTGTGGATCCTTCTCGCCATCAGCGATCTCGTTAGTGGCGACATCCTCAGCCTTTAGATCAACACCTTGTTCCTCGTTCTTAGTGCGGTTCTGCTTCCTCATCCAAAATCCCAGACCCAATGTGAATAAAATGCAAGTGACATTGCAAGCAGCAGTTCCAATTAAAGTTGGTGCATAACGAGGAGCATATGTTGTTCTGAACGTCCCAGCAGAGAGAATCCCTCCAAGATTACCAAGACCGACAAGCAAACCTGTAGTAGCGGCTCTTGAGTTCTCGCTGAGATTGTTGTTATTGTGCCAGCTGTGCACCAAACAACTCGGTATATACGCTCCCGAACACAACAAGAAGCAGGCAAAGTAGGCTGCTCCGACATGAGCTTCAGCATCAATGATAGCCAGGATCAGAAGTCCAATGAGGCTAAGAGACAGACTTCCGACAATATGAAGTGTTCTCTCTCTGTTACGGTCGGAACTCCAAGTAACCGCGAGCAAGACCAGGAATCCAGCAACATTGGGAGGAACTGTAAGTAGGTTGGTAATAACCGTGCTGTATCCAAGGCGCCGGATGATAAGTGGGAGAAAATTGGACGTGGTGGCGAAGGCGACAGGATAAGTCAAGCTGATGACACACCAAACGGCGAATTTCCAACTATTCCAGCTCTTGAAGCATTGCTTAATGTTGAACTCTTCGCCAATGACCCCAGAGCCATCGCGAAGGGATCTTTGGCGAGCGACGTGCTTTTCTTCTTCGGTGAGAAACCACGCACTCTGCGGATCGGCGGGAAGCCACCAGAATGCTAAGATGCCGAGGAGTACGGTCATAGCACCTATAGAAGGATTATTAGCAAACAAGCACACCAAAAGCATCTATATCAGGTACTTTGGCATACCCTCAATGAGAAACAGCCACATCCAACCATGAACATGAGAAACATTGATCTGGAAGACTCCAAACGAGATCAAACCAGAAAAGGCACTGGCAAGAAGTGCACTGCCGAAGAAGATTGCGATACGGAAGCCCAGTTCATCACGCTTGTAAAATAGAGTCAGATAAAAGACCGCACCGGCAAAGAATCCAGCCTCAAATGCGCTGGAAAATGTCAGAACACGCTCAACTTAAACACTTAGCACGTTGATCTCTGCTTACCCCAAGAGAAGGCGGATGGCCAGCATTCCTCCAAAATTCTTACAAGCAGCTTGAAGTAACGCCATGGATCCCCATCCAACCATCAGCGATGGAAGCATAATTCTGCCCGAGAATCTCTTCAAGAGAAGGTTGAGCGGAAGATCGCAGAGACCATTGGGGACGTAGAAGAGGAGGATGAGAAGTGAGAACTCTTCGCCTTTGAAGTTGAGGTCTTTGCTCATTCCATCGGTCTCAGCATTGCCTAGGTTGCTCTATTTGAGTTAGCAAATGCACAACTGTTGTCACGTTGGTATTAGGAGCCAGCCATACTCGATCAACGGCATTAAAAAAGTACATGATGCTCAAATAAGATAAAAGCCATGCATCCATCTTACGCACTATAAAGTATAAGCATGATGCTCACGACAGAAAGACATATTTAAGAGGATATTCACGGTAAGATTTCTCGGCTCTTGCGTCAATGACAATCTGAGAGCCACTCTCCTGGTCAAAGGTCATAGACTCATTGTACTTGGACTTGTCGTTTGAAGAACTCATGATGGTAGTTGCCTGATCAGAATTTAGAAAGATGCTTAGGTCTTGAGCACAAACATGAACTCGAGGGGTCTCAATTGCTTGCTGGTAACACTGCTTATTTATCATTGTGTATGTGTTACCGAACCAATCATGGGTTCTATCAGCGGTATCTCCAACCGAGCTAAAGACAGTTCCAGTGGCGTATCAACAGCCCAATGATTTGCAATCGGTTTTGCGGGGAAACTGCGCTGTCTCAGCCACTACCCTAAGAGTGGATTGATTGTTATGATTGACAAGCAACATTCCAATTGGGTATCTATGCTTTGTTAGGGTAGCAATCACGCCCAGTACCTGCTATCGGAAATGGGGGCACGGCTGTAGGAACATCTCAGCCAACAGTTTTATCTTAGTGGGGGAAGGCTTGCACGATAATCAGGGACTAACTTTAGAGTTACAACACCCGCATTATGTTCGTGCAAGCTTCTCAGCTACGTTATTATTGATCTTGGTAGTTATCTTAGCTTCTCAGCGAAAGCACTCCCCGTTTGAACAGTGGGGTCTCCAAATCACTAGCAACGTTCTCAGTGACCGAGGACAGGCTCTATATGAGAGGATACAGAGAAATAAAGAAGGCCATGATGTATAGACTATTTTGAGATGAACAGAAAGGATGCATAGAGTAGAAGGACAAGATCAATTTAGCTACTATAGAATACAACGGAATAATACATCAAGCCACAACCTGCTGAACAGGCGTACTTTCCACCGTATTAGCCTTCTTCTCAAGACCCTGCTTATACAACTGAGCTCTTCCATAAGACTCAGCATACGACGCTGACACAACCTCCTCAACAGTAGCTGGCTTGAACTTGGCTTCCTCACCAGGTGCCTTGCATGTAGGGATACAGTCTACAACGTAGTCTGGGTTTCCGGATACAAACACGGGAATGGAGTAGCGCTCCTTTCCGGTCTTGTTGATAACGCGGTGCACGTTGCTCTTGTACTTTTCGTTTGTCCAGCGGGCCATTAGGTTGCCTAGGTTGACGACGAATGCGCCTTTGGTTGGTTGGACCTGAGAAATTGTTAGTAATGGCATGAGAGAAGATGTGGTCAACTTACGTCAATCCAAGTGTTGCTTCTCTGGTCCCAGACTTGTAGACCATCGACGTCATCTTGCAAAAGCATGGTAATAGCGCCGAAGTCAGTGTGAGCTCCAATACCACGAGTAAGCTTCTCGTCACAATCCTTAGGTTGAGAGGGATAGTGGAGAAGTCGCATGGTAGCAACAGCGCCATCAAGGAAGGTATTAAAGTAATCCTCCTTCAGATCAAGCGACAGCGCAAGCACTCTCATAAGATCAGATGCAAGGCCGAGAGTTGATTTGTAGTAGTCCATAGTCTGGTACTTGAAGTCCTCCAAGTCATCTCCCAAAGCTTCAGGCCACTGGTTAGGACCACTGTTGAGTTTCTTGTTGATGAAATAAGGATGAGACTTGGAGATTTCATCGCCGATGTAGAACCCCTCTTTGAGCTCTGGTTGAGTTCCCTCCTCGAGGATTTGCGATCTCAACATCTCGTAGCCACGGTTCCAGGTGTTGTTGTTCTTGGAAACCTTCTCCTTCTCTTCCAATGGGAGGTTGAAGAGCTTTTTGGCGCATTGGAGGGCTTTGGCTTGCTTGTCTACGGGAACAGAGTGGCCTAAGATCTGGAAGAAGCCATTGTACAAGCAGCTTTCGCGGACTTGATCCACGACCTTTTTCTTCTCTGCTGGATCCTCAGAGTAGAAGCCTGGCATTGATTAGCTACAGAGCTGAGGTGAACACGATAGCAACTTACCAGAGAAGTCAATGATGGGAATCTCGAGCTTAGTCATGATGAAGGTGTTTATTATGTTGCTTGTGACTCTGTTGATGTCTGGCTTGTGAAGTTTGATCTGATAAGTATTCTGAATAAGATAATACTGAATAACCTCTCTCTAGACTAAATACGTTTATGATTGTGATGTTGAGGCAAAAACAACCCACTCTGGGAACGAAACCTCCCTTGGCTTCAGACTACTTGCTTATTGACATTGTCGGAGATCACCGGGAACAATCCACCCCAACCTTGCATTACCGTTGCATTGCGAGGCATAACTTGCATTAAACCAAGACTGGCCTGAATGCGGGGAGTCCCCACGTTTGACTTTCAAAAGTGGGTGCCGAGATAAGGCTCGCATGCAGCGAATTTCCGACCGTGATAGGAAGTTTTTGGCGGGAGGGGTTCCCAAGTTCATGATCCGTCATCCTACCAGGCCGAGCTATCAGTGGAGTGGAGTGTTGGATAGAGGTTTCCTCCATAAGGTCCAGTAACCATTGTCATTCAACGTTAACCTTGTCGGCAAACGCTAGAAAATACCGGCTTTGTCAGACAGCG
Source organism: Fusarium concolor (assembly GCA_013184415.1). Lineage (NCBI taxonomy): Eukaryota > Fungi > Ascomycota > Sordariomycetes > Hypocreales > Nectriaceae > Fusarium > Fusarium concolor. Next base: position 18,670 of record JABCJY010000201.1, on the reverse strand, counting down.
AGTATCAGCGATAGGCTTTCGGAGATTGCCATGCCAAGCCCGAGGTTTAGAGTCGGAGAGTCGGGTCTTCTGTCCTGAGCGTTTGCACGTGACTAAACGCGTGACAACTTCACAGTTATCGGCGACAGAGAGATAGCGACGCTGTTTAGTGAGGGAGATAGAGAAAATAGTTTTGTATTAGGAATCAAAATCTTTTCTTAAATTACACGCTATGGACTTAAGAGTTCATTTAAAACTTTGTAAATTTTAAGAGAATCAGTGCTAAGAATGTGACCTCCGAGACACATTGTTTTGTCCATTTGTTATAATTATGAATTCTTAATCTTTCACGCACAGAATATATCCACAAACCCGATTGAAGATATTGTAGCATTTGAATGTAATATAGAGCACTTCTTACACTACCTATAGGTAACAATATGGGCAAAATAACAATTTCAGTCAGTATTCACTCAGCCAAATCGCGGTATATTCCAGGGTATAGGGTAGCGTAAAAGCCCGCTCCACCATAACAACGCATACATAATTTTCACAATAACTGAAACTAACAAACCGCGTCGCTTCACAACACCAGCCACCAGCATTTCTCTTCACTTGCCTCCAAGGAAACAGACAGTAAATAACAGACGCCAGACTCAGCTCATTTCACCAAAGAAGTCAATCACCCAGTGTGATGCCTAGCGTAAGTCTGACTCCTAAGAATTAGGCAATCATCTCACTTCCAAACAAAAAGTCCGTGATAAGCAACGTCGCGCTATCTCAATCGAGTGTTTTGCAGGTGGCCAAGGTTGAGCCACGTATAAACGTCATGGAATGACGCTATTTCTTTCTTGGATTAAGAATTTCTGTGCGACTGCTGCATGTTTTCCAGACTAAGCTACTCCATGGGGAGAAATCCCGCGATGGATTGGGAAAAATAGTACGCTCGCAACTGGCAAATCTCGCGTTGATCGGCCGCAATCCATGTTTCATGCCAGCAGGGCTGAGATTTTGCCTCAGCTTCGGAGTCAGGCCAATTAAAGGGGTCAATTGACGGGCAGTGCAATTCTCACTCTCTGATAGGTTCAAATCAGCCACTGAGATCACGGCACGATCAAGGCGTAGGAAGGCGAATAACCAAGAAAGGACCCGTTTTGCGCTAACTATTCCTCTTTTGGATGGATACATCGCTGAGGTAACATTAATTCCTTGCTCGACGTATGTGAGTGGCACGCTAAGCTGTTTTTAGGGTAAACGGACCGCTCTCAGCCTTATAGCCAGAATGATGTCAAATGGACTTGGTGACGATGCGTTGGCTATGCAATGGAATCAAGTTGTATATAAGTCTTCAGAGAGAACTAGTAAAACTTCTGAAACTGTTTTATCACTACCAATTTAGCAATTGAAGCTTTAACAATGCGTTCTCATTCATACTTGGCCAGTGCGGCCTTGCTAGCCAGCTCAGTTACAGCTAATGTCCTTCTTTCCAACGACGTTCCTCTAATTGGCCCCTCTTTTCTTCCTAATGTCGATTTTTCCAAGTCGGATTATATCAGCGAAGCCAAGGACAAGTTCCCCTCAGTGATTGAAGACCTCTTTGACGCCAAGGTCTTGAACAAGACAGACCTCATTTTCGCTGTCGATGTCTACTCAGCTTCAACAAACGATTCCATCTATAGCTACTTCCATGTAGGCGAGACAAACAAGAAGACCCTCACAAAGGGAAAGCTATCTGAAGACACCATCTTCAGAGCTGGAAGTGTTACCAAGATGTTCACTGTCTACGCTATTATCGCCAAGGCTGGTATTGAAGCTTTGAGCTATCCTGTTTCTATCTTTTTACCTGAGCTTTTGGGCAATTCGTCTAGCAACCCGCTTGAGAGAATTGATTGGAGCGAGATCACAGTCGGTGCCCTCGCCGCCCATCAAGCTGGCTCTAGTGGTCCCCAAGGTTAGTGACTCGGTCTCTCCCATCGACGCGCATGCTGACTTGGTGTATAGATTACTTTAGATTTGCACAAAAAATGAACGTTACTGGAGACAACCGCGAAGGTAAGCAGAATTATCTCGTCAATTGACCTGAGCATCGACTAACAAAGGCCAGCTTTCCTGAAGTTCATGCGTGATACCCAGGTCCCAACCATGGGCCCATGGCGAAGCGCTCTGTACTCCGATGCCGGATACGGTGTTCTTACGCTGATTCTCGAGCGTCTCACTGGCCAAGAGTACAAGGACGCCGTAAACGACATTCTGTTCAAGCCTCTCGGAATGGAATCTTCTACTGCAGCTGTTCCAACAGGCAAGGACATCGATGCTGTGGCCCGAGTAGGTGGGCTCTCGCTCTCGTGGGGACAAGATCTTCCCATCGTTGCTGGTTCTGGCGGAATCTATACATCTGCCAAGGATCTTCGAACCGCTGGCCTGTCTATCCTCAACTCTGAACTGCTTTCACCCCGCGTTACTCGCCAGTGGATGAAGCCTCATAGCAGCACCGGTACACTCGTCGAGCTCGTTGGTGCACCTTGGGAAATCACTCGTCTTACTCTCCCCACTGGCCCCAACTCCAACCGCTCGCGTGTCTCTGATTTGTATCTCAAAGCCGGTGGCAATGGTGATTACACCTGCATCGTTGGTCTCTCGCCAGACCATGGAATTGGCTTCTCTTTGCTGGTTGCTGGTGATCTTGCCAGTGCCACTCCCGGTCGCTGGCCAATCCGTGATGCCGTCACCACGACATTTCTACCCGCTGCTGAGTATGCTGCTGCCGAGAATGCCGAGAAGAACCTAGCTGGTACCTTTGTTGTCGAAGGCAACGAGACGACCAACATCACACTTGTGGTTAACAAGAACGAACCTGGTCTGAACATCACATCTTTTTGGTACAAGGGTAAAAACGCACTTGCCGGCACCGCCTCTTCTCGCATGTACCCGATGGGTCTGTACTCTACCTCGCGCTCTTTGGCTGCCCAGTACAACACCAAGGGCAAGTATTCAGTCGCCTTCCGCCAGGTCTCCACAAACCCTCCTCCACCACCTGATCGTGCTGCCATTGAGGGTGGAAAGGGCGGCCTGTTTGATCATAGCTTTGCCTGGACGACTGTTGGATTTGATGGTATTACCGACGAGTTTATCTTTAACATGGATGGTACCAAGCTGGAGAGCATCAGCGCCATTGGATATGTTTCGGAGTTTGTTAGAGCTGATTAGAGAATGAGTCGATGGAGTTTATTCAGATTTGGGAATAGTACCTCTTCTCGCATAGTTATAGAGGAATAGGTAATGCCAGGGTGTAAATTATAGAGCATACAAATATGATTCATGGTTTTTTTTCATTTCTTTAACATTGGTGGCGTTTTACTCTTCATTGCAAAGTGATTGAAAAGAAGATAGAAGAACTTCTTGCCAACGGCCTGCATGCCTTGAGTTGCATTTCTTCTTACAAGATAAACCTCAGTCAACTTCCATTAGCATCTCCAACCAACTTCATCTCATAAGCCCTCCCCTCTCAACCTTCCCCGGTCCAAAAATCCTCTTTAGTAACATATCTCGCTGTCTTCATAATAGTATCAATAGTAACATTTCTCTGATCTCAACCACCCGCAGGCTTCTCATTAGCCTTGATCCAAGTCTTAGCTAGCGTGGGGACATAGTCGTCTGTACGCCCTCGGAACTGAGACCCCAGAGACACAGACTCGATGGGAAGAAGGGCGTCTCGTTGGATGCGTAATGATAGTCCATACATGTGCCGGATTCAAAGATAGGGAATTGACTGAAGAAGGCATCGTACTCGGGTCGCATTGCTTGCTTGAGTGTCTCAATGAGCTTGAGGTGTTTGGAGAGACACAAGTTGCCCGTTGGACACAGCTTCTTCTGCTATAGGTTTTACCACAAGAGGCACTCGACAGCCATCTTCTGTGGAAAACATTTTGTATAACCTTGAAGGTGCTGTAGCCGCCTGAGCCCATCTTGCGCCGTACCAGACGATAGAATTTCCACGGCCAATATTCTCGAGACTATTGTCGTAATACTTGTGAACGTGGTCCATGATGGTAGTTCCGACCGGGGGATATGCTTCGTAGCTTGCTCCCTCAGCACCATTGTCGCTTATGAACAAAATGACCGTGTTGTCATACTCATTCTTATCCTTGAGATATTGAATCAGCCGGCCGATGTTCCAATCCATACGATCAACCATACCAGCGTAAACCTCAATGACGCGGGCACTCGCAGCTTTAGTTTCATCATCGAGCTCATCCCACTCGGCAGGTTCACCAGGCATAGTCGTCACCGGACGAGGCACGACATCTTTGTCTATCAAACCAAGATCCTTAAGCCTCTGTAGCCGTTTCTGACGAAGAGCCTCGGGCCCGTCATCATAGAAGCCTCGATACTTGTCGCACGTCTCCTTGGGAGCTTGAAGAGGCCAGTGTGGCGCTGAGAAGGGGAGATATGTGAAGAAAGGTTTCTCACGCTTCTCATATGTTCGATCGGAGAGATAGCTTAGAAGTTTGTTGGTGTAGCCATCGGATGAGTACCACTCGGGATCGAGTTAGCTCTCGGCGAGGAACTTTCCGTTTTCGGCGTGGAGGGCTCGTGTGGCTGTTTCGAAGAACTTGCCTGGCTTGGGGTCTTGGTACTCTGGCTCATACGCTGAACATGTTAGAAGTGCATCTGACTTATAGACGTTCAATTTTCGTACCATAATGGTTCGCACAACTAGGCAGCAGAGTAAAACTCTTGTTGAAACCCCTCTGGTTTGGATGATGCTCTGGCTTAATCCCAAGATGCCATTTGCCACTCATCAACGTCAAATAACCTCCATCTCTGAGCAATTCAGGAAGTGCAACAACCCTCTCATTAAGGTAACCTTCATGACCAGGCTTTCCCCTATGAGCAGGTGATTTACTTGTGAGCTCTTGAAGTTGACCCAGACCAGTAATATAATGATCTGTACCTGTCATGAGCATAGATTTCGTGGGACTACATGCTGCAGCGACATGAAATTCTGTGAAGCGGATACTTCTACCTTGTGAAGCAAGACGATCAATATTTGGCGTTGAGATTTCAGAGCCAAAGCAGCCACAGTCGCTGAAGCCAAGATCATCTGCGACGATGACTAAAAAGTTTGGTCGTGTTGAGAGCCCATTGTCACGTTGAATGCTGGCTGGAGATGAAGACAAGCGCTTGTTCGAATAAAGAAATTTTAAGAAAGAATGCCGCCTTCTAACAAAGCTCCTGTCATCATCTGGCCCCCTCATTCTCCTCATATCATGCCAAGGAACGGCTCCGGACTCCAACGGCTCGCTCTCGGAGCTGATGGTTTAGCGTCGGGTCTCGTTCCTGATGAGAGCTACAGTACCCCACGAGGACCAACAGCCTACTTTGTTTGCAACCCCCGGATACATACCAGGGCCACGGATTGCGATTTGTCGAGTGGCATTGCCAGTGTTTGCCTCTGGGGTATGCAGCACCCAGGTTATTGGCTGTTCCGCTCGTCCACGGCTATTGGTATCCTGTCTTTGGCCATCGCCGCTTTAGTCTGTTGACTGACCTTGAGCAGTGGTTTGCATAAAAGCATCACCGGTCGATTCTCTGGATTAGAATAGACAAATTTCTCGTATGCTCCTCTGATTCAGTGTTAGGAAAACTCTTGAAGCTTTCCTTAGTGACATACCCTGGTGGTCCAACATGTGTAAGGTTGGTGTTGTGAGAAGACTGGTCTCTGAGCCATGAAGTTCGACTGGAGTAGCACTGAGCAACTGTAGCAAAGTGGTTCTCAAGAGTGACACACTCAGCTGAAAGTACATCCCTGACGAAAGGCTGGGCTTGCAATGAGCCGGGACGGACAGATGACGACAATGTTGGGTTTGCTGGCTTTGGCTATGGCCGTAGGCACAGCAAGGGCTGCCAACGCCCAACGAAGAGTTACTCCATTGCCAAGACCTTTGAATAGAAACAGGTTCGGTTAGAATTGGGGAGCTGGAAGGACTCTGGTGAGGACAATATCAAGCCGAAAAAACAGCGTCAAAGTGTAGAATCTTATATAAATTCTAGTTACATGGTACCGTATAATCCAATGCCGACTGTAGAACACACCGCCGCCCATGCATGCTAATACATGCTTTCCTACTAGCTCGGCATACTTCAATAGTTGCAGCTTAAAGCTGGTTGCGTTATTCCCTCACCGAGTAGCGTTAAAATCCATGAGTGACTTAGCGAACTGGCGATCCCTGTTAGTGCTGGCTCTCGCTTCCGGTCATGAATGTTGTATTCCAAACGAAAATTTTGACGAAAGTGCGGGGTAGAGAGGAGCTCGGCCTCGGTTCCAACGGAACCTGATCGGATCAGTTTCTCTTTGGCTGCAACTTGGCTTGCTGCGAGATCCGGTTTCTAATGAATTATCGGCTAATATCACTTGCATATCTCCCGGACTCCTGCGGTGCAACAATGCCAGAAGCCTTCATCGTTGTTATCTGATACTTGGTTTAGGCTGAACCTGGCCCCGCCTCCAATAACGTAGAGGCCCTTGACGGGATTAGTACTGAACTTCGAGAGAATCTACTTTGGTCTAGGGTCATATATTTTGGCCAACCTGAAGTATTTAGGGAATTTGGAGAGTCGAGATTGTGCGAATGGATACGGCAGTAGGAATTTTGTCTTTTATCAAGTTGTTTCCAAACCTCGAAAAAGTCAATTTCGCGAAGTTACACCTAAGGATATGTACAGTAACACTTATGGGCAAGACAAGCTAAGAAACGTTTCAAACTCTCATTCCATATCCAACAAGAGCCTCTGATACCAATACACAACCCTCACTTCCGTATAACAGATACCTTTGAGCTTGTAAATGTAGTACCATGCTCCACTCTCTCGTCCTTTATTCAGAACCAAAAGTAGGAAAGTTCTCAAGGTCAGTGACAGTGGGAATGGCATAAGTCGTGGTGGTGGGCTCGGCGGTAGTGGTGGTTTGGGTGACAGTTGGTAGATCCGAAGGCACAGCAGGAGGAGCACCCAAACCTGGCGCACCTCCTAGGAGTGGACCAAGAAGGCCAGTGACGGCTTCAAGCTGTCTCTTGCTCATTTGCTCAGGCTTCAGACCGATAAGTCCAGTCACGGTTTCAAGTTGTCGTTTGCTCAAGTGTTCAGGCTTCAATGCATCAAGGTCTCGTTTCCCCACCCCGCCAAGAACACCGCCAAGTAGGCCCGTGACGGCATCTGCCTGGCGTTTGCTCAGTTCCTCAGGCTTCAAACCGCCAAGGAGACCTGTCACAGACTCAAGCTGCCGTTTGTTTACCTGGACAGCATTCAGGGTACTGACAAGGGACTTGACACCATCAAGCTGTCGTTCCTTCAAACCGCCAAGAACACCACCGAGGAGGCCCGCGACGGGGTCTGACTGCTGTCGCTTTTCATTGCCGGACCCAGCAGGGCCGAATGGATCTGGGGTGGGGATGGCAAGGGCGGTAGTGCTGGTAGCCTCTGGGAGAGCGGTGGTCTCGGTAGCGGTCAAAGCCTCAGCTATGATCTCATTGATCAAGTTGTTGACTTCATTGACGTATGGAGCCTGAGGAAAGGCTTGACGCTTCTGTGCGTAGTGACCCAAATCGTTAGGAGTGTTGGGATACTGGCCAGCGTTCAAAGGGACCGCCAGAGTGCTGCCCAAAAGCAATGCGATAGTAAAGACAGACTGCATCTTGAAATAGTTTCAAGAAAGTTGGTAATGTAATGAGTGGATATCACAGAAGGCTACTGTGCTTTGGTTGTAAGGAGAATGATTATGTCGTCTTGGTAACAGTCTTCCATGCTTTATATCTAGAGAAGATGCCTGCGTCGAGTGGATGAAGCCACTTATGATCTGCAGATAGAAAGGAGCTGCGCCAAGACGCGCGTCGTAAGTCTACGAGAATGAAATATTATTGTGAATCATTCCAAATGCTGATATTCCCATCTCTCACACAAGTGACCACAGAAGGAAACAAGGGAGGGGCGGAATGCAAGTGGCTGCAGCAATAATAGAGCACGCTGAAATAACTATTACAGACATAAAGAGAGTTCTGCAAAGATAGATCGCTAGCACAATGTAACTAGATTGCGATAAACGAAAAATGTAGATCAAGGGGGGGAGTATGTAGCACTAAGAGGCTATATCCAAAGGACGAACGTTAACCCAGGGGGCTCTCATGTAGAGAATAATTTCTCGTCGAATAGAAGTATGGATCTTTTCTTGACTACAGATTGTGAAGAAGACAGTTATACAGTTAGATTGCAATGTATTCAAATACTATGCAAGAGGAGGTAACGGTAGGCTGGGCAACATGACAAAGCGCATTCAACTAACCAAGGGACTGCTAACATTCCAATTATTAAAAAACATATCAGATGCATCTAACTGATTGCTTGAGAGAGAAATCCCATTCAGAGACAATGACCTATGGTGAATGCTAGCAGAGAGAGACACGGCAGGCAATCGGGCCGACCTAAAGGGACTATCGAGCACGAAGTTTAAGGGTGTCTCAGGCCCGCTAGTAGGATTTTAACTATTTACTCCAAGTTCTCGGTTCTGAGTCAGACACGGCAGATACTTCTTCTCCCTTAGCAAACAGCCGCTTGTCCATGCTGGTAAGTGTAATTACTGTGCAAAACGTCAACGCTACATTCCGTTATTCGGATCTGTTGGCGCTTGCATCTAGCTTAGATTGACAGTCATTTCATGTGCGGCAAGAAATATAACTAAAATCTCGATATCGCTGGGATAAATGGTTGCTTAGCCAACTATTGTGTAAATATTCGTCACGAATGCTTTGTTGCTTGAAATTTGCTAGACCAGTTAGATAGCCTTATAGTTGTTTTTAGGCTCGTAAATACAGAGTGCGTCATAAGATTCATACTAAAGGCCATTGTAATCTTCGATAATGCAAATATTCTTTGGTTTGTCAAGCTTTATGTGCAAGGCTGTAAAACAGCAGCAAGTTCCGTTTCGAACGTTATTACTTTGTTCAAAACTGATCAGCCATTCGAAGTCCTACAGTGAGTATAGAGCCATAACTCGTTACCAAGCTTACCCTTTTATGCAAAGTCAACACACATCACTCAATCTTGGCAAGCCATTCAATGTACACGAGATATTCAATGTATTGGTTTTGAAACGTCTGGCCCATTCTCCACATTCACATGCTGTCAAGAAGCCGCAACTGACTGATTTCTTAGCCATTTATGATCTTCAGGGGGATGGCGTCCCAATCAACAATTTCACCAAGTCATGGCGCCGGCCGACAATTGACAGATGCCTTTGTCGACCTTTACTTCATGAACTACATCGTCGCCATAGCTGCCGGAGCTGTCCCTTATATTCAGAAGAATGCGAAACGTTCAAATAATCTCAACACGGTAATTCCGACAAAGAATACTCTGCCAACCTTGGCGTCGTTTGTTCGTGTTCTGGTGATGGAATTCAAGTTACCTCGAGTTGTTATGATTGCATCTGCAGTATATCTCGGTCGGTGGCGGCTCCGATATCCGGAAGCATCTGGGATCACCTACACTGCTTCACACCGCTTGGTACTTGCCTCTATGGTGATTGCTGTAAAGCATTTGTACGATGATCCCCCATCGAATGCTCGATGGGTGAGGTATCTGCATAAAATCAACAATCACTACTTCTCTGTGGAACACATCAATTCGATGGAAATCGAGATGTTGCATGACCTTGGATGGAAGGTTCAGATATCCCCTGCAGATGTGCGCAGGGTCTCGGAGCCTGTACTCTTTGTACTTGGGAGCGAACTTCTTGAATTCGCTCAACAGTGTTGAGTGTACGCGGTTAACAAATGGTACATGATGAGCACAGCTCTTAGATTTTCATGACCTCAACTAATATGCCTTTTGTACATACATGTAATTGTAATATAACTTGTATTTATAATTTGACAGGATGTCTCTTAAACTCTTCTTCACCTTCCAATAAACCCCAGTGTTGTTCAAGCAAGGGTAAACCATGACATGTTAATCTGACAGTGTTCATTACTGAGTGTGACTGCAACGTTCCTTTTTGAAATGTTTCTCTTCCAAACCTGTGATAGCTAGCAAGGAAATGGGCATACTTAGAGTCGATCTGTTAAAGTCTTTGCACTGTTGGTGGCTGACCGCATTATCTGTGGCCAAGTATCTTGACATCAAGCCAAGATTGCTTCACAGAGACTTATCAAATTGTCATTGATTCTTATAAGGACAATACATAAGTTCTTGGGGAAAATGGGTGCTAATAATAGTAGCGATTTTCATATGCAAAGTTATTCGACCACAATGATGCAAGACCAAACTTTGATAGTCACAAGTTCTAATGATGTGTGAATGCCGCATAATGATATCATTGAGTTCTAATTCTAAAGTCTAAACCATGTTTATGATTGAATGATACCTGACAGACCGTGCAAGTCTGCCGTGAGATGCATATCATTAACAGCCCATTTTCTCAACCCCCAAAAGACCCCACAAACAAATGCAAACAATTAGCTCAGGCGATGAATGTTGAAAGCCACCCGAGAACACGAAGGTAAAGACTGTAAAGTCGCCAAATTGGCATGATCGAAACCCAATGCAGAGACCGCGATGATGCTAAAAGACCTCAAGATCTGGAGGTATGTATGATGGTTGAAAGCACTTAAAGAAGGCTGCTGAGAGCGATGCAAGGAAGAGCGACATTGACAAGACCTCCTTGGGCCTAGATTGAAAGTGTTAGTGAGGCGATATGTCGGATGAGTAGAGGCAACATACGTTTGAGCCACTGTTTTGACAGCAGGCTGCGTTGGCCTGGCACTCCTTGTTAAGGAGGCCATTTGCAATGGCAAGAACATTGACATCAAGCTTGGAGCACTGGTCAAAGAGGGTCAGGTCGTTGAGGACACCAGCGCCATTGCCCACAGCGTTGCCAGCGGGCTCGTTGGTGACCTTGTTGCAGCAGGTGACCGACATGTTGTTACCGCAAGCATTCTGGGCCTGGGCGACAGTGACCTGATCAATGGAAGAAGGGGCAGATCGAATCTTGGGGGCAGCGGCCACGGTGGCGGCGAGGAAAGCGACAATGGTCATGTATTGCATCTTGAAGGTGTTGGGTTGTCGAAGACAAAAAGATATTAAAGAAGTGTTTGAGGGATTATTAGAGTGACGAGCTAAAGCAAGGCTGAATCAATGCTGAGTGATGAGTGATAATGAGAAGAGAATTGATTTCGTGGGTTGCATTTCCCTTTTTATCTCAGATTGGCGGTTAATTCAGAGGCAAGGGAGGCAGTCAGTGACGCAGGAACTACTTGCATGCATTCTCCTGCATGATCTAGATGCCAAGTTTAATTGGAATCAGCATAGTGGAGTAAGACTCAAACATATCTTCTTGAGACATAATTTCGCCAATGGTATAGAGTGCCTTGCCTTGATTTCTTCGGCATCCCTACCTGTTTCTTCTCCTTTGCGAGCTATCAGTTGAAAAACACACTGTTGCGTGCGTAATGGTATGAAAGAGGTTGGTGGAGTGAAGTTACTTTCACCCGGCGAGGGTTTTTTAGTCTTGCTAAACAGTCTAACTTTTCAGCCAAAAGCTTCTTCCTAGGCAGCTGTGAGGGTGTTGACTATCACCCTTATTATGTAGAAGTATGTGTTTTTTATCAATGTGTAGGGCTCGAAGTCTATTCAACCTATCAAAGTAAAATAATAAACTTTCACCCGGAAACAACCAGCAAAGTTTACATGCCAAATATTATAGAGTTAAGATAATTTTCTTGTATTTTTTCAATCCCTTATGGCCTACTGGTTTGTTTATTATTCTTTTCGCCTAGTTTGGTACCTATTTTCTTCTGGCTTATATGGCACTTCAGCCTTCTCACAGTACTCCGCATAGCATTGCAGATCCAATTTAATGTTAACTAACCCCCCTGTGATTGGCTGCTGTATCTGGTATCGCCACGCTATTACCGTCTACCAGGCTCGGAGCCGTAAGGCAAGGGAGAAGCAGCATGACTAAACCATTCCCCTTTCTTTCCTAATCAGACAAAAATTCGGTCCGATCTTTGTCTAAGACACGGCACACGAGTGAATCACGGCACAGTAGTAAGAACTTACATGCAGGAACCGCATTTTCGGATGCAACTTAAATTCTCCGCAGGGTGAGTACCGACGATCTTTCCGCTTCAGCCTTAGTCGGCACGTCAGAATTGAGACATTCTTGGCTCAGGGGTAAAGGGATGTCTTAACTCCGGCCTTGGCCTGGCACTCCCTAGGAGTTTGATATAGAAGACAATCGTCATAATCATTCCCCTCCCTTGTATTTCACCAACACTCTCGAAAATGCTTCCCGTATGTCAGAAAATAGTACTGACTGGGGAGGACTGGCAAGTTGTTTGAATCTTCGATGTCAGGAATGAATATCCCGAAGCGTCCCTTGCAGTCTTCTTTTCCTCAGACATTATTGGAATTGAAGGGTGAGGTCGAATTGGCAACCAGCGACGATGAGATCAGCTGTCAGGGTCAAGTTGCTTCCCACAATTCTCTATTAACGGCTGGCTTTCTTTCTCGGGTCTTCAACTTGACGCTACAAAGCAAAGGGATCAATAGCTACCTTGATACTCATAGTATTGGTACGAAATTGTGAAGGATAAGTCAGAATTGTATCTGTCGGAGCCGTTTAGTTAACAGTTGTCGACTGGGTTGCTTTTAATATCGCCTCCCATGCTACCTCGAAGGAGTATTCCTCCTCTCTTCTATCAGGCACTCATGGACCCGGATCAACACAGACCTAGAGGTCATGCCTGAATGGACTAAAACTTTAAACTTTATTAGCGAGAGGAGTCTTTGGGAGGTACTTTGTTGTAAATCTTCTCGATGAATAAGACGAGCTTATATGCCTGTAATAACCAGCTACGTTTGGATCTTGTAGAGTTATATATATTATTCTTGCAAGAATTTTGTTGCTTTGATCTAGCTAGTAGCTACGAAATAAAGGACCGATTCAATTATCAGCTTGTGTGTAATTCCTATACGATCTGCATTATGTCTTGATTAACACTAAGAGATCCCCCTTCTCTGTCTTTGCTACTCTAGTTGATCCTGAATAAGTAACTTAACTATATAGTCTTACCTACTCCTTGCTGCTGTATCTCAGGATCTGACCTATGCCTCTTTTGGTCGTACAGGACGTCCAGGGTAGACACGTCCATTTAGTAGAGAGGAAGATATCGAGCGACAGTTTCGTAAATTAATGTTAAGCTTAATTATTTGATATCTTTTAAGAACTCCGTATTACATATTTCTATGTTTGAGACCTATGTACTATCTCTACGTCCAAAATTTGAGGTGCATTCGAAAGATATCACTATGGCTGCTGCTCATCTCTCATTGCATAGTCTTTGTTGTAATAGATGCGTGCTGAAGCGCGCTACCTATGACGTTTTCTTTCATAATCGGCTCCAGGTTCTAGGCCTTCAGCCTTCGGGTAGGCAAGTCATCGTATCCCTGCAGCTGTCTATCGTCTATGGTGAGACCTGATGGTGTATACATCGGTGTCTTGAAACTATCATCTGAATGTGCTCTGTCAATCTATCCTCAACCCGAACCTCCTTCTCGGCCACCGCACTGTTGGTGGCTCAATCCAAGCAATGCGTCTTCACTGAGCAAAGAATGTCAAAGCATCGAGCATCGAATGATCACCAAATACTTTCATTTTCCCATCAGAGAGCGCGCGTTAATTGATGATAGTTTCTTCATCCAGCCACTCTCAGAATTGTTTATGGTGTCATCCATGGCCTTTCCAGGCTAGGTGCATGGGGTATGTGACACTCCCGTAGCTAAGACACGGGACAGCGATTATTGTCAAACCGGTACACCACGGAGATTTAACTGCTTTCAATATCCTAGACATCCATGAGATCGCTAAACTCAGACGAAAGCATAGAGATCGATATCGCTATCTGAATTGGAGGTGAAGTGACTGGCCTATGACAGATGAGATATAACTCGGATATTCGCGTCCTTCCAAGACTTCAACTGGATTTGCATTCCAGTCTGTCTCCTCATGCCCAACATGAACCGGGAAGCCACAGTCGGTGCGGCATATTCGAGCAATCCTACTGAAGGCGGAAGTAGTTGAAGACGAAACCAGTCGATGGAGACTGGAGGTTGTAAAATCAAGGTCAAGACGACTTGATAAACTTGAATTTGGTTTCATCTTTAACATCTTCAGAATTTCTGACTGACTCTATAAAGAAGAACTGTCTCCAACACATTGAAGCCTGTTTCAGTGTCTTCGCAAACCAGCAATGCACCACATTCGTTCCTGGGACTACCAAAACCACCTTTGAAACGGTGGGCTTTACACTCTTTTTGTTCTCTTCTGACTCAGGAATTCTCTGGTATTCATTCATTTCCCAAGACCTTCATCAAGAGTCAGCCAAGCATTATTCACGGTACTACTCTCGGTATTACTCTCAAGGCCCCATTGTAATACTTCTGACTTCAACATGGCAATGTCAGTTCAGTCGCACAAGACATCGCATTCTTGGCCCACAAGAGATCTGCATATCCCGCAATATGAGAGCCAAAGGCCTCGCTATCCTCACTATGCCCCAGCTCACGAACCGCTTCAAGGCAATCCTGTACGATCAACTTCATCCTTGTCGTGTTGTTCTATACCTGAGCGTTCCAAAAGGCGCAATGTAAAGGTCGAAGCAGCCTCCCAGCTTGGGTCCTTTTCTGCCTGCTCAGGTCGCATCTTACGACCTCCGCTTCAACTCCATCAACGACGTTTCCTGTCCGAGGGGGAAATCCGACAAGTCAAACCTGCCTACATGCCGACACCTCAGTTCGATTCTAGCAGCCCTAGAAGACCTGAGTACTCTCCTGCTCCCCAGGAAGACTATTTCCCAACGTCTCTTCCGCAAAAGCAAGGACTGGGTATCTCGTTCGACAGCGACACAGAATATCACAAACACAACACCTTTGGGCTGTTGGAACCTCCCCCGACATTCAATTCCTGCTGGTCTGAGTCTGGCTACAGTGATGATGGGACGGTCACTCAAGATGAAGGAGATTATACGGATAGTGATGCGACTGATATTGAGACTTCCGAGATCGAGGATAGCTTGTCCCATTTTTCTATAATTCAGGCGCATCGTGTTTCTTTTCATACATGGGTTTTGAAACCTATGGCAACTGATGTTATTCCCAATCCTCAACCAAAGTTCTTTGGATGGCAAACAGAAAGCATGGCCGGACCTCGCTGTCCGAAGCAGGCTAAACGTTGGGGAATTATATTCTAGTACATTCAAGTTTATACCTACCCATTGATGCGAAGACACCGTTGCGGTTCTTGGAAGCACGTATTCGACAGTGATGTAGTGAAGCGTTGTTTTCCAAACTTATGCCTTAGATTGAATGGAGTTAAGTAGTTAATAATTGCTTAGAAAAATGAAAGGTAATAGGAAGCTTAGGGGTTCAAGCAAAAGGTCCTAATAAGTTAAAGAATATTAATATAAATAGAAAGCTCCTCGGCTCAAGCAATTAAAATCTGGCATATTTGTGATTAATTGCGCCATGGCCAATCTGTACCCAGCTTACCTTCTTTTAATATGTGTTATAGCTTTCGCCGGTCTCTAGGAATCAGGTGGTGAAATCGTATGTCCTGCGTCCTAGAAAGAGTTATCGTCTCCACGACAAACTCCTACCAGCCGTTTTAACACGATATGACACGTATCACCCCTCGGGTGACTTCTAGATTCCATAACAGAGGTGAAATATTCAACAGAGACTCTTACACTTTGGCCCTCAAAGTAACAGCAGAAAGTAAGAAGTATCCAACCAAGCAGTTCCTTGCTATTCCCCATCTTAGTCAAAACTGGCTGGACCTTTCATTTCTCGTTCACGAACACTTGAAATGAGTGACACTTGGTTATTAAATCTAATCCACTAATTAAATAAATCTTTAAACGACTCTGGGTATGGTTGAGTATTACGGCAGGTTTAATATTTGATACCAGGGAGATTCAACTTGGTCCTAATGGGAACTGACCTTTCCAAAGAACGGGGGCGGACCTTTGGCTGAAGAGTTCCGTCCCTCTTGGGTTCTACGTACCTAATGCAGGGCGGGCCTTGGAAAGGTTGATTGATAATCTTTCACCATGACCTTTTGCCTTGCCTTCCTAATCAGTCAGTTGATCAACCTTGGGCTCATGTTATCTTGTCAGAACCGGTAGTGATATGTCGGTCCGAAGCAAGGGTGTCTCCAAGTCATGCCGAAGGTGCATATCTGCAGCGGTAGGATTCCAAGCGTGCATAAATGATGTGTTACTGTGCATCACGTCATAAACGTACGAGTCTCACTGCCGGCGCAGGTCCAAGTGTCAGACGGCACAAGTGATCTCCATTGCATCTGATTCACATCTCGAGGTTGCACGGACGCTAGGGAATGTTACTAAGGCGGAGCCGGTAGTGCCGGCATATACTACGTCCGAGCCAGAGCTAGCTACCTGCATGATGTTTCGGTTGTTGGTGTTCAGCTGACAGGTCTCACTTCAAACCAGTCACGAGTGTATTCGAAGACAAATTAGGAAGTGAAAGAATTTCAGTATCGAGAAAATGCCTCCCAATGTATTAAGAATTAGGTACCTGTAATTATGGATTAAGCCTGTGTGATCTTGCTGCACAGACGCCCAGCATTTACATAGAAGCTTTCATTTCTGGAGGTCAAAGCGTGATGTCTTCAGGTCAGCCGACCACGTCTGGAGCTTCGCCTAACTTCCCGCCTCGTACGAGAAAAATTACAAGCCCGACACAAGGTCTCCCCTCTGTACTTTCCTTGTCGAGGTATGTGAACATTGTTCCTCTTGCAGATGTCACATCGTGCCGGAAGACTACCTGGCTGTTGACTGTTAGAAATGTACCCTCCTGATAGGATAGAGACTCACAAGATCCGGCCCTGTAGCTTGTTCTGATGTATGCTGTGGGCTTTTTATACTATCGGACATATCGATGATCCGTTGGAGAGCTCCAGGGCCCGACTGGGCTTCAAGAGAAGGGACAAGTGGTTTGAACTGTTGTACTAACTGTTTGACCATTTCCAGATTTCTAAGCATATCACTGACTTCCTGCTCTTTGGGTAGCCTGGCCGGCATAAGTCTCTCGTTGGCCTCAGCGAAATCGCAGAGTATTCGAGAAAGCGACATGATCTATCAATGATCAATCTTCTTGTAGACAGTCGTGGGATATTCTTCTGACTTACTTGACCCAGAGACTCTTCGTAACTCCGGTGACCGTTGATAGCCTTGTGTGTAGTCTGGCTGTCATACTCACCATCAAACCGAGCTCTGAAGCTAGTTGATTCTGGAGAGGGACGTCGGGTTCTATGAGCTATAGGCTCATGTGAGGTTGATCGGTTTGCTTGAGCCACGGATGTGGGATCTGAGTTCAAAAAGGTATAAGCTGCAGGAGGCGGCACCCGAGTGCTCATAACATCGAAAGAGCGCTTGGCTCTCACCTGAGGAATCTCATCTTTAATGGGCGAGCTCCGGTGATGATCAGAGTTCGCTGGATTTAAGATGGAGGTGCATGGGCGAAAATGTGAAGAAGTAGTGAGAAAGTCATGTAATCGTTGAGGGAATGTCGAATTGGCACGAATTGGCAGCGGGGAACAATTATTTCCTGGCTGGATGGATGGTTGAGTACGTGGTGCAGTGACCGATGGCGAATAAGAGCTACAACGAAGGCGCAGCAAATCCTGGTGAATGACCTCTGATAGCGGTGGTAGTGTTGGTTGATTCGAGGGATTAGAGGCCTCTGAAGGTCGATATGATTCCATCGCACAGACTCTGTCAAAACTGATGGAGTGATGGGAAGCTGCAGAAGATGTGAGTGACAAGCAGGTAGACTAAAGCAGTAACACTCCCAATCGTGGGGTTGTTTGCTTCGCCAATGGACCCGGTAGGGCAGATTCAAAGCTGTTGGTGGCGCTGGTGGCTTGGCTGAGATGACATGAGCTAAAAGCCAATTATACTAAGGGAAAAGGTTCCACCAACAGATGAGATCGAGATCGGGACGGCGTTGGTCGCATGAGAACGGCACGGCACAGAAATCGACACCATGGAATATTTGCTCCGAACGTCATGGATACCCTGTTTTTAGGGGTGAGACAGGCATTCCAAACAACGTTAGTTTCCTGCTGTCTCACATTAATCGTTGCTTACCCAGGCCAAGACTTGTCGGTTGACTGATCCAGCCTGTAAAGACTCCGAGAACCTGTCATACGGATCCACTGTTGGGGTATACCAGAATTGCCGGTAATCTACAGAGGGCTTGGACTACGAAAAGGTATAGACCCCAGTATTGTCATCAGGCAGCAGTAACTGTGCCTCAAGCATCCACCCAAATAATAACAAAGGGAAGAAAAGCACGGATAATAGGAATTATCCTTTAAATTACGTATTTTCCCTAGAAATAACATATTCTATCGTGTGTGAATAAAAGTGTTAATTATTAACGTCTAAAATATATTTCTTGTTTTGGATAATATAAGCTCCTTGTTATAAACAGAGAATCCTATTATACAACCCGGTTGCATAGCTTTGCCATAGTAAGTAATTTAAGAAGCTGATGCAGTCTCGCCATTGCAAAATACATGGCTGTTTGAAACACTCCAAAGCGCCATATTATAAAA
>JABCJY010000200.1:0-32313 GCA_013184415.1 Fusarium concolor | reverse complement strand
ATGTGTCGGAACTTTTGTCGACTGACTGTACCTTGCAGTATGTTGCTGCCCCTAGCTCCATATCAAACCTGGTGTATGTAATGTAAATAAGGAACTTAGAACTCGACACTGCACTGACACATAGTAATAATAATCATCTAATTGAATTCCAACAGTGTCCGATTAGATTATCCCCTTCAGCCTGTGCGGAAGAGGTAACTGCTTAAAATTATCCTATGTACCGCCAGTTAAAAAGGCTAACTTGACTCGTCTCATGAGAAAATGGAGTCATACGATTCGCGCCACATTTGTAACTAAGTATCCCTGTTAGGTTCTAATAGATACACAAATGGGTAGTGAAGCTTTTATACCTTTCCGGTAGCTATTAAGAAGCTATTGTGATCCTCGATGGCAGAATGAAAGTCCTCTGCAACAAGATTACAGTAGGTGTCCTCCAAAGAGACAGTCAGCTCATGGATTATACTTTCAAGGCCGTAGAAGACATCTGTAACGATTTTTTTAGTATCATGCAAAGTAGAAAGTGTGAAATATTGTTGGAGCTCTTACAATCAATCACGTTGATGATTGCAATTCTCAGCTCAGCAGCAGCAGCGTAGGAATGTTGTTGGCAGTTGCAAAGTTTCTTGAACGTTTCACACCGTGGCCTTGTCCGTTCCTCGTGATCCGCTTCCTCTTGCATTGCCTTTCGAAGCGACTCTTGTTTTGTGGCGTACTTAATGATTTTGATACCGGATAGCAGATCCCTAGGAAAGACCAAGGTCTCGAAGAGCAAACTCCGGTATTTATCATCGCTGAGAATATCATCAGGATATAGCAAGAGGTCATGGTCTAGCTTTGCGCGCTGTACATTGACCACATATGAGTCGAGGCTACCATTGCAAAATTGGTTGAGCATCATACGCTGGTACCCGAAACTCCAGAGCATATATTCTGTGCATGTAGCGTAGTATACTTTGTCGCGGTTCTGCCTCAAGAAGTCGTACGACCAATTCAACCAGTCTTCAAAACCATAATCCTTGATGAACTCTCTGTTGTCATCCAGATCGGCTTGGTATACCTGCTTGAAGAAGTCCAGTTGATACTTGTGGTCCTCGTAATAATGGATGACTTTATCTAGATGGCTGCTCAGGATTTGTCCCCACGTTCCATAAGGAGGCACAAGAAGACTCTCGTGCCGTTTCAATGTCTTGTAACTAAGGTCAGATATCTGCTTGAATTAAACAGCCAGATGTGTAACATACCTCATCGAATTTCGTTCCTCCAACATGGCTCGAAAGTTCAGCCCATGCGAGTTTGAGACTCGTGACTGGGGTTGCAAGTAGTCGGAGACATTTAAGGGCATTGGAGATATGTTCAGAGTTTGAGTCCGAAGAAAGTTGAAAGATCAAGCCACCCAGTGACTTCCCAAGAATTGATGGGGTTGTGTTCTTTGACCCAACCAGCTCCTCGACTTGGATATCTGTGTTAATGAGAGGAACCACAGGAAGCTTGAAGAGGTACCTACCTTGAGCCAAAATGCCATGATCTGCGCTGTCTATGGCATCGGCAAGCTCACGCACCACCTTCCCGAGTTGCTCTGCCATCGGATAGAATTCTTTTCTCACGTTGGTGGTGAGATCGATATCACCGCCTCCGGTATCCTTTAATGCATCTCTTATACCATCAGGGAAATCAAACTCTGTGGCGTAGCTCATTTCTGTCGGTAAAAAGCCCTCATTGTTCTGAGGTCCCGACTGAAGCTTGTCTAGGATGTGGGAAAGGTGCTTTACAGGATCTGATACCATCTTGAATGGGCGGATCAGTAGAGGGAGCAATG
Organism: Fusarium concolor; assembly: GCA_013184415.1. Lineage (NCBI taxonomy): Eukaryota > Fungi > Ascomycota > Sordariomycetes > Hypocreales > Nectriaceae > Fusarium > Fusarium concolor. The sequence goes on along the minus strand of JABCJY010000200.1, from coordinate 30,497 downwards.
GGCAAATTAGGATGTTTATAGTAAAAACGAAAGTCGGACTACGGCGGGCAGAATCGAGATTTGAGGGAAATATGCTCGCAAGGAAAACCCCTTGATAGACTTTCATTCAGTAGTACCATTGCATGAATAATTCTACGCTTCCAATCGGTAGCGTGTGGCTTCAATACAACACAGTCTGACCATTCGCCGCCACAATTACTTCCTTGTTCACATGCATGCCTGCATGCGAACAAAAGTCATTATTTCCCCACCATAATCGGCTGGTACAAACAGGTTATCCCTCTTTCGTTCATCTTCATTGGACTTAACCTGAAAGCTATTGAATCGCTAGACTCGGCTTGGGGATTCGAGCCCTCTGATGGCTAGCTTGGGGGCTGAGGTGTGTGGACACCTGAGATCCAACAACCAACTACCATTTCGACTGGCTGGAGCTCACAGACAACTAATGATTTTTCTTGACCACATGTGTTGCAGATCCCTTGGAAATCCTGGGCTAGACGTGTCTAAAGTACTTGCAGGGATGTTTGTTGTTTAGACCTTGGAGGGCAGATTAGTCTTCGTGCCCTGCATATTGATAAAAAAAAAACATTTGCTTGCAGGGATACGGGTTAGAAAAAGCAATTAATTCGGATTCCAGACCTCGCATATAGTATTCCATCTCGCTTTTCAGCCAGCCTCTGCCTCTGCCAAGCCAAAATAGAGTGTGTGAGGCAACCACTAGTCAGATCAGTAGGGTCTAGAACGAGGGAAGTAAGACACCAATATCTCGGGCCATGAAACCAGACTTTGGTAACGTGCAAAGTGGCAGATTCATATAAAAACTCCTGGGGACAACATCACACACGCCAGAAACAAAAGCAGACAAGAATCGACAACTATGGAGAACGCCGTTTGTGTAAACAGAAGAGGGAGCCATGTAAGAAAATCTTCGTGATATATGAGTCGACGTTGACATTGTTTTAGGTCTTTATCCACGGACGGACTCTTAGTCTTTCAGACTGCATACGTCAATGCAAGAGGTATGTGCGTACACAGTATCTCCATGTATACACCGACAAGTTAGTGTTGGGCGAGTCTGATGGTAGTGACTCTGGTGTCGATGTTATTGATCTTAATCGGGCTTCCTTGAAAGCTCTGCATGTCTTTGCCCGAAACGTTCTGCCAGGCACTACAGATTTGGCAATTATCGGCGTAAAAAGTGGCCTACGGCTCTTCGTTTTCAACGAGGAGGCACCAGAATGTCTAACTGTCAAATCTGATCACGGGGAGTGCGAAATGATTCGCCCGACATCAACCTGCCCCTTTGAAGCCCAAGAGCGATTTTGCGAAAAGAGACATAGTCGCCTGTCCGAACTGGATGCTGGACGCGAAATAGTCATATCCCCAGAAGGACTCGATATTCGGCCAATACGGAACGTGAGTCGGCTTGAGTTGGCTGGCCCGAGCTATGAGGATATCCAGGCGTTTCCTGGAATTGAGGAAATTGGGTAGGCAATTACTACCAAAGGCACGCATGAGCACATTCATTGACAGAATGGACAGTTTCCTTGGAAAACTATTGCAGGACATGTTCACAACGGTCAGCATTGATATCATAACCAATAGCTCTGATGATACCCTGGATTCTCTGTGCATCAGTCGACTGAGGTTTATAACCCGTTGTGTAAGGCTGGACCCGAGTTCGACACAGTTTGCAGCAGATGCGAAACGACTCTTGGACCGACTTGAACTTCCACGCAGATTTCCAGGTGGACAAGGTGGCAACAATCGATCCTTTTACGTTCCCAAATTGCAGCCCAATTACATCGCAGAAACTCTCAGCAAGCAGATTGAAAGAGCAACCAAAGTGGAAGAGACTATTGAGGAGATTGAGAGGAACGACTTACTACGGTCCGCGCTTCAGTCATCGGCAGACAGGACTGTCGATGCCATCGGACTCACCATGACTTCGCTTGTGAATATTGACAAGACCAAGGAGTCAGCAATCACGTCAATTGAGGATGTAGAAAAAAAACGAAGAGACCTTCAAAATGCGTCAGAGTCGGCCAAGATCAAGGCACATGACTTGACAGTGGCTATCGAGCGATACCAAAAAGAACAAGAACGCAAAAGCCTTCTGAAAAAATTAGCCATTGGATTTGAGATTGTGGTGGGCGTTGTTGTTGCCGTCGCCACCTGCGGTACTGGTGCGCCTCTAACTGCTGCGACTGCTGCAGATGCAGTCAAGAAGGCACAGGAACTGTCGAACCTACAAAAAGGCTGGAACGTTATCAAGAAACTGAGTGAGCTGGCAGGAAAGATGATACCAAAACTCGAGGCTGCACACTCCAGTCAGAAGAGCTACCTCATGGTGGTTGCGTCCATGGATCTCAATTCTCAGGGAGCAATGGCCAAGCTGAGGCACTCAGCACTAGCTGGTTTAGTACGTGTAGCCGAAAAAGTGACAGCCGAAAGTTTGCCTAACAAGGAGATGGAAGCTGTCGACTTCTTGGGTATAATGGCGGACTGGGACGAGGTTGAGGTGACCATCAACCGCGTCTTCCGTGAAGCCAGAGACGGCTTCAACAAGGGAGAGGAGCCGCCAGAACTAGGCGATTTCGAGGTTGAGATGAGAAAACAGGTCATTCGAGGCCGTAATGTCTTGCTAGCCATGTCTAAAGCTCAATCAGCTACAGAGCTTTACTACCAACAGTTGGGCGAGAAAGCAGCACGAGACGCCGTCACCAAAAAGATCAGCAGCCTCAAACAAACCGAGCAGGATCACGCGAGACACGTCGCCAAGAGATATTTCAGTCAAGCATTGGTTGATATCAGGCGATCCGTATTTGTGCTTTTCCATGAATGTATTCTCAGTCTGATTTACTACGAGAATAAAGGAAGTTTTCCTTTGGAGAGTTTCAAGGGATTGAGCGCCAATATTCCGATTGGAGGACCGAAAGGTTCTTTTACGGAATTTTACCAGAAGCTGACGAACCTCTACACGACTGCGCTTGAGAATCACATTGAACAGACCTTTCCTGGCGGAATCAGTGTGGACACTTCAACTCATGCTGGGACAGTCTTTGACGACTCGTGGAAGACTGATCTTGTCAACAACAAGCAAATGGCTTTCCATATACCTTCGGATCTCGATCTGGCCGAGGGTTTTCGAGGAATACGGATCAAGGATCTCTGGTGAGTGGAATGCCATACCACCTCCTCTGGCAGGTATACTAACTCTGTATAGGGCAGAATTTGACGGCCTCGTTGGCGATCCGACCAAGGTACGGTACCACTTCCTTCTCGGCCCGCGTAATATCGACATTAGCTCCGAGTGGGTACCAGTGCAGTACTATATTCCCCAGTTTGCGTTAGAGAAACAAGGCAAAGAAGGAGAAAGAGTCAATTCCCAGGGTGCCTTGGTCTGGCCGGCATTGTTCTGTCACGGAACCCTTGGATTTGCTCTCAATCACCTGAAAATTGGAAATCTGGACTTGTCGACCATCACCAAAGTCATCATACACTTTATTTGCGAGGCTGTTAGCGGGCTACAGTCTTACGAATCAGGATGACTTAGGATACTCGCTGGCTTGATTACGGTAATCTTGCGGTGACTTATAAAGTGCATCATACATGATACTGAAAGTGGAAAGAGAAGAGAGTTTCGTCATATAAAATTAGTTTATATAATTAAGAGATCAGATAAGAGAATTTCGAATCAGCCACGAATCCTGTGCTTGCAGGCATAAAGCTTAAATTTATCCTCAGTGAGTCAATATTATAAGCTTTGGCAGCCTTCACCTATAAAGCTCCCACCTCTCTTTTTTTGACCCATCCAATCTTTTCCACTTTGCAAACACCAACATCTCGAGATCAGATTGAAACTGAAATACCGACATCATCATGCCATATTGGTTACCACTCCCTGCCGAGGTGCGTTGCATCATCTTGAGGGCCTTGACACTCCACAACGACATCGCTCCCTATGCAACAGTCTCAAAGGAATGGAGGAACGTCATCGAGGAGAAGAATTTTGCTCATCTCAGGCTTCACCCTTCATGTCTCAACGAGCTTGAGCAACTTGACGCTGAAAGCAAGAAACATGTCAAACATATCTGGCTCAATATAGAGCTCAAAAGATATACGTGTCGAGCTTGCCGAAATATGGAATCGCTCACATGGTGGTATGCACACAATAAGGTCATCGAAACAGAAATCACGACCTTATTTAGAATCTTGGCCACCTGGGACGGGAATCTGACTTTGGAACTCAACATCTACTCGCCAAGCGACTCAGAGCACTGGCTCAAGGGTTGCTACTTTGGAGCACCAGAAGAGGACAAATTCGAGTGCCAGCCACTACCTGACGCGACTGAGATCCATGACCCAAAACACGGGTGGTTCGAGGGTCGCATAACCGAAGCGCCTGGTGAGAACGCCCTACGACGTCCATTTCAACCGTTGGAGGTCAAATTTCGCAGAGCTCTGCCCTCAGTGCAATGCGTCACTAAATTTATTCTACGCCGACAGTGCCGTCGTCAGCTAAGCCCTGATACCATATCACACCTCTGAGACAAGCTTCCACAGCTGGAAGAAATCGTATATGAACCCTGGCAGTTACACGAGAGCGTTTCGCAAGCAGTTTGGGATAAAAGTAAGTTACAATGCCAAAGTTTATCAGTTCACAATGCTAACATATTAAACTATAGGGTCCTGGAAAATGATCACCTATAACTTGCCTAAGAGGATAAAGAGGGTTTCTGTATTCGAGGACTTTAACGAAAACTATCTTGAACTATTCCAGCTTTCTCACAGTCGATTCGCGGGCCTGAACCCAGATCGAGTAAGGATCCCCAGCCGAGCAGTCGGTGCTCCATTCGCGGCACGGAGTCGGCAATTTGAACACCTTTCAGTTGCATTTATGATAGACGCCTGTCACTTTTTCGACGCCTGTCAACCAAATTGGAAATGGGATCAACTGAAATCCCTAACACTGACCTCTCGAAACATTATTAAGTCCAAGCCAATCCGGGCCAACAAGCTCCTACAAGCCGCAACGCGGGTCGCACTTCGTATGCCAAAGCTCGAGACTCTGACCTTATGGAATGGAGAAAGGGGGTGGCCTGTGCCTTTACCTATTGTCGAGAAGATTCTTCGATAACTTGGCGAGGAACATGGGATCTGAAGCTGGAGTTCGAAACCATTACCGCCTGGAAGACGGTGGCCTATGAATATTCTCGGAAGGAGTTCAGCGTCAAGAAAGAGTTTTTGGGGTACAAGATTGACTCTCACGGAGACGCAATTCACCATTTGGGTCTGCATCATGTAGTCGACGACATATCACTGCAGCAGATACGCGAAGAGAACAGACTATCTTTCTTTTGATATTTTAGTAGGGGTATTCTGATGGTGGGAAGATTAGGTTTCGCCACAGAGACTAGAGTTCATATGCAAATATCCCATCTGGCTTCCAGCTACGCGCTTGAACACTTCAAATCCTTTAGATAATATTAGTGAAACTCAAGGTCTCTTGTGCAGATATTGTGTCCCTGATAAAAGATCAATTGGTCAACCTGAGTTATTTTTCATGCTGTGCTGTATTTACTTCGCCGCCCATTAAGAAAAGTTGTTATATATCTATCCTAATAGAGCTTTCTGGCAGTCTTGACCACATAAATGCAAATTTTATAGCTAGAAACAACCTCCTGTTGGAATTTTATGTTAAATGACTCGAGTGGCCACTGTTGAAGCCATAACGGATATCGTGACAACGGTTGCACTCCAAAGTCAAATTCACTTTTCCACTTGACAAAGACATGCAAGAAGAATGTGGCTGCAGACTTTTCAAGAAACAAAAAGTCTGATTCTCATTCCCAGTGAGGTACAGTAACCCGCCGTGTTACACCGTCGCACCTTACGCCGCTGCTCACCTTGGTGCCTACGACCTGCCCTGGTTCAAGGTAAATGTTCCGTGTCTTCAATTGCAAGTCCAATAAGGAATAATCCTTTTTCTAATCAATTGTCTGGATTGAAAGAGCGATAAGGACTGGCGCCATACGAGTCCAGCCATCTTGTACGGGTGATATTACTGCGTACTACCATATTCGCCAATTCATTCCTAAGGATTACTCGTAGGTACGCTACAACTGGTCTTCGAGGCATAGATAACACATTATAAAATAGACTTCCATTCATAAAAAAACAATGAACAATAAAATTTGAGTCATGAAGCCGAAGATAACTGCATGTCAAGTTATTTCCTGCTCTTGGGGGGCAAAGGGAGCTCTCTGCAGGAGATTCTGATCTGGCCACCAGAAGCAAAGCTACATTTGGGGCCGCTCCCCTTGCCCGGGCGGGGAAACACAATGCCCGCACCGACTTCGCAATCGACATGAAGCAGAAAGTACCAGGCTGAACCATGAGGGACATGGGATTGAAAGCCTCGCCGTCAAGGGTCCAGAGTTGGCGCCTCCGTTGGTGAGCTTCTGGCAGCTAGCACCGGGGATGTCTTGGACAAAGACCATACGAAGTGTCTCGGATCTTAAATTTGTCAGCGACTCAACGGTAAGCTAATCGGAAAGAGGAACAGCGGATATCTCCGAGATTTGAAGGATTCATACCTGAACCTAAATTATGAGAGGTTCAGGATGTTATTTTACTAGTCAGGCGCTATTTTGCTATGGCGCCTTCGATGACGAGTTCGTCTGCCGCAATCTGCTTCTTCCGCCCCTTATAAAAACAAGCATAAAATCCACAACCAGCAATGAACCCAGATACTCCCACAGCTCCATACATCCACACCAGGTAAGGGTCTTGAGACACAGCCCCAAGCGCAATACAAATCGCAGCAGCAATGGCGATAGTCAGCCAGAACAGAGCCGAAATGACGGATCGAAGACTAAGATGTTTTGATTAGTAGACAACAAACTTATAGGGAAGTTATTGGTACATACTTCTTTGGTGCCTGTGTGAAGGCTAGCTCAAGACCTGTGATGATGACAAAGGCTTCAGACAGAGCGACGAGAACATAAGATGGTGCCTGAATCCAAACGTGAATGCTGTTTGGTGGTGACTTGTAGATGAAATGCTGAAGGACACAGGCGTAGGCCATTGAGATGGATGCAAACATGAAGCCCATGAAGATGCGAGTTACTGGGTCAAAGTCGATCTTATACTTTCGGAGAAGAGGATATACGCCCACTAAACGAGGGTAGATTAGCAAGCGACTAGCAGAGGGCGCTGACGATATAACTTACGGTCGAGGAGGGGAATGAAGAAGATGAGAGCGATGGGATCGAGGTTCTGGAGTAGATCGTTCGGTGTTCCATGCAGAGCCATGGTTCCAGCTTGAGAAATGAGATTGTTCCACATCTGATTCCAACAAATGAAGTAGAACGGAAAGAAAAGGAACATCTGGACACAAGCGTTAGACTTGGTAATATAAAGTTTGGTAAAAAGCATTACGAACCTTGCAGCTCTTGAGTCCACGCTGGACATCACCGACATACTCATCAGTATACCTCTCTTGGCCAGCCAATGGATACTTGTCATTGTGACCTCGCGCCCTTAGAGTCGATGACTTAGCATTGTTGAAACCCTTTTCCTTGATGGCGATGCTGGTCGTGCGGCAGGCATCGAGAATGGCTGAGCCAACTGGGGGGACGTGGATGTATTTGTTTCGACCTGAGAGGAAAACGGCGGTGGATATGAAGATCGCACTGCAACAACTAGATTAGACGGTCGTCTCAAATTGGAGAGAATGATAAGACTCACATTAAAGGGACCAAGTAAGCAAGCCAGAAAGAGTAGTGCGCCTCAATATTAACCGTAATGAGTGGCGACAGGGCTCCAACGTTGACAATCCAGTAAAACCTACTCCTGATTAGCAACCCAACATCGTACCAGTAGCATATAAATACCTACCACATAAAGAGTCGTTGAACAGTGAGCTCGGGATCAACGATGACCTGCTCTCCCGACTTAAGAGTTTTGAGAACCGCATGCGAATGCTGGTACTGCTCGGCGCACATGGGAGTAACATTGGCTTTGATGCCACCGGTTCCCAGACCAATGGTGATCATGGAAGCAATAAGACCACCAAGGCCGGCATTGTTGAGAATGGCGGTGGGAGTAGAAGTCGAGACAAGAATGACGAGGCCGATGATATAGACGGCACATGCGCAGCAGATTGCTCGGAATTTGCCGAGGTATTGGTCTTGAAAAGAGAAACGTCAGTTGTAAAAGTTGAACTGAGATTGAAACGTGAACTTACCGGCAATAATGGCGCCAATAACTGTCGAGGCATAGGCCCAGAATTTGAAGAAGTTGCCGAGGGCTGTGGCGACGGCTTGGCCTTTTCCAAGGGCTCCAGGAAGATCAGAGCCGGGGTCATATGGGTTGCTGAAATTGCCAAAGTCAATACTATTCTAAGTCATGGTTTTGTGCAGGGTAACAAACTTGATGTAGTTCTGGATTGGACCAGAGAGGCCAAAGTAGGTAAATCGCTCACCGAGCTGTTCATACCTGTCAGCATAAAGTGCTTAATTGTCCAATGTTTGGACTACATACCTCAACAGCCAAGATCAGCAATGCAATCTTGGGTAACTTATCAGGCACTCTCCTCAGACCTTGCCACTGCTCTTCAGGCCCGGCAACACTCGTAGCATCTGCTCCCTTAGTAACAGACTTCTCATCCATGTTAAGATCAGATGCCATGTTCGAGTTCAATGTTAATGTTGTTGATGTGTTTGTCCCTTGAAGGAGGGTCTGATCTCGAATTATCGGGATGCATGCCCCGTTTATAAACATGGGCGAGTTGGAGAAGTTACCCCGGACCGGCAGACCCATTCTGCTGGAACGCTGCTAGAGATAACGTGGGGTCATGAATAAGGCCTGTGATAGGTGGCCATCAACGGCCTATCTCGCGCTATCTTGGGAGATAGCGGTGGTGGAGTCCTTCGATCGGCGTTGAGAACGCCGCCAATCAGGACTGACACCGATGGAAGAAACGGGCGAGCCTATGAGATAAAACAGTTTATGTTCCTCAATGGCTTTTCGATAGAACTTGCCTATTGAACCTTATCAATTTGTGTCTTTGTATTTTTACATTCTTTTGACCATGTCTACAACAGCCACAGAAACACAGGAGGTCACAACTCCAATTCGAAGCCTCAAACGCCTAGAACTTCGACACGATGAATACCCAGGTCTTGATCCTGAATGGCGAAAATTATGGAACACACATGGCAGCTCCATGATTCGGGCAGATGAAGTCACTATTGAAGAGTACAGACTTGATCCAGCCAAATACAGCTTTACTTATCCAACCTACAAAGGCCCCGAGATCTTTCACGTCGAGGATAGGCAAATTCCAGTTACTTATCCTGAAGGTTCAATAACTATCAGAATTTACTCTCCAGAAGGACCTGGGCCGTTTCCGGTTCACTTGAACTTCCATGGTGGAGGTTGGGTGCTCGGCGGCCTTCAGTCTGAAGCAGCCTGGTGTCGCCATATGTGTAACAAGGCATCTATCAAAGTCATCGACGTTGATTACCGCATGGGTCCTGAGCATCGATTTCCAACTGCTATATATGATTGTTGGGATGCTGTAAAATGGGTAAGACCGGAGCCTTTCATAACTAGAGTGTCAAGACTAAGCCAATTCAGACAATCAACAACGCAGCGGAGCTCAACATAGACCCTAAGAGTGTCTCATTCGGCGGTCTCTCAGCTGGTGGTCACATGTCTGCTGTCCTAGGGCACTTCGCTCGAGATGAGGGTATCGACATCAAGCTGCATCTCTTGATCGTCCCCGCGACAGATATGCGTTACTGCAACACTAAGTACACAAAGCTCACAGCCGAAAACTGCCCTTACGAGAGCGTGCTGCAACTAAAGGACGTGCCATGGGGACTTCTTGGTCGCGAACAATGGTTCCTGAAATACTGGGTCAGCCAGGATGCTGGTAAGCACACCGCAGGGTTGAGATGGGAACGATACTAAGACAAATAGATGAGCTTGAAAACAAGTTGAACAACGAGTGGATTCTCACACCAGTCATCGCTCCCAACTTCAAAAACCTGCCTCGGGCGCATATTGTGACAGCAGAGTTTGATCTCGAGCGAGATGAAGGCGAATACTATGGGAAATTGCTGAGAGAAGGAGGAAATATGGTTACAGCAAAGCGATACACTGGTTGCCCGCACGCTTTTGCACATTACAACCATCCAGAGAGGGGTTTGGCCAAGAGCATGGAGTTCATTGAGGACACGGCAGAGTTGCTTCGAGAGGTACATGGGGTTAACACATAAACACATTTGATCTGAGAAATTAGATATACAAGATATTAGACACAAAATAAGAGAATTTGAACTATACTCGTTATACAAATTGCCAATCACAGTCCAACAAGCGTATCGGCTTCCATACGTAGACATTGGTCGATAGGTATAAGTGCAAACCCATGTATTCATAACGACAGCTGAAATGTTGCCGAAAGCATAAGAATACATGAGCGGTGGTGGGCTTTATCGTATGATGCTTATCTGCAAGCTTTATCTCCGTTTGCGGCGATCTTTTCCACGGCCATCTACCCCACACTCAAGTTCCCCGCGGCCAAGTTGACGAACGCCACCAATCATATTCGACGCCGATGGAGATGAGCCGGAGTAAGCCGAGACTCGGCGAAGCAGAGAGGCCCGCGGGCGGCCAGTCAACCAAAACAGTTGGTAACTTCATAAATTACAATTGCCATCGTGAAAGCCAGTGGTATACCTAAACATCTTTATCTCGCAACGTCATATATATCGTCCCTTACCATACTTATCGAAAATGGCTTCCGATAGCATTGTCATTGTTGGGTATGTCGCCCATTGTCTGAGCGCTTTACTGCATTACTGACGCAATTATATTATAGGGCTGGCATCATTGGGCTGGACGTCGCCTACGTTCTCTCTCAACAAGGCTATGGCAAGAACATCACAGTCATCGCTGAATATCTCCCCGGCGACACCTCACCAACCTACACTTCACCATGGTGAGTCTCCAATTTCGTCTGGTGATGAACGACGTCCTAACAATTTGCAGGGCTGGCTGCAACTTTTCCGCCATTTCTGGAATCGATGCCAATGCTATAAAATGGGATCGCCACGGTTATGCGCACCTAAAGAAGCTTGCTTCAGAGGATCCTGGCAAGTCATTTGTCAAGTATACACCGTCGATTGAGTTCTGGGACGATAATGTGCCGCATGACAAGATCAAGGCCATGGCCGATTATCTCGATGACGTAAGTCAATTCTCACTCAAAAGCCTTCCTAGCAATGGGACTAACAATAGAAGTTTCGAGCCTTGCCTGCTAATGAGCTCCCGGAAGGCAGCAAGTTTGGATGCGCGTTCACAACTCTGACCGTCAACGCACCAGCCCACTGCCAATATCTCTTCAACAAGCTCAAAAACGAATATGGTGTTCGATTCATACGCCAGAAGCTCAATACCATCTACGATGCTTATTCCAACCCGGCAACTCAAGTTGCCTTCAACTGCACAGGCAACGCAGCAAAGACACTTCCCGGCGTACAAGATGACAAGTGTTACCCAACGCGAGGCCAGGTGCTTCTTGTGAGGGCGTCTCACGTGGGCACCAATGTCATGCGCCACGGCAAGGACTACGAGACATACGTAATTCCTCGCCCTGGATCAAATGGAAATGTCATCTTGGGTGGATATATGCAAAAGGGAAATGGAGATTCCGCGACGTATTCTTCCGAGAGTGAGTCAATTCTTCAACGCACGACAGAGTTGAGTAAAGAGCTGCAACAAAAGGAACCAGAGGTCTTGGCTGCATTTGCTGGTCTGCGACCATCACGAGAGGGTGGCGCACGTATCGAGAGGGATGAAATTTCTGTCAACGGAGAGAAGCGTGTCATTGTGCACAATTATGGTGCTGGTGGTACAGGTTTCCAGGCTGGGTATGGTATGGCGCTGGATGCCGTGAAGAGTATTGAGGATATCCTGAGCAAGATTCCTGCCAAGTCATTGTTGTAAGAAGGAAAATGTAGACCATTGAATTAGTCTTTCCACCTCGATCAAGTGCATTTTTTTGATGATTCCAGCGCAAGTTTCACATGTGGTTCCAATTTTAGAACTTGATCCACGCCTCTCCAGAAGATTGCATCCATTCTCAAAAGACCCAACCTAAGGACCACAAACGCATTTGCTTTAAGTCTCATCTGTTTTCGTGTTGATTCCAGAAGCTTCATGTGTGAAAGCGCTTCTTCGAAAGAGTCTGACGAAACAAACATGAACAGCATAGCAAAGCATAATGTCGAGAATGCACTCTGACACCAGGGTGGCCAGTGTTCTGCGGTCTCATCGCTTTTCAGATCTTTAATAAAGTCTGAGAACTGTCCAAGAACCACTTTTAGCCTCTTGCGTGGATCTAGACTGTCGGCCTGTTGGTGAGAATGTTGAGAATGAACGCCAGCGCGTAAGATCAATAACTGTATATAATAATAGCCCAGCTTGATGGCTATTCCGGGCATAGATGTGTCACCAGTGGGATCTCTTAATCTTCTATCAGGAGCTTGCTTCTCTATAGCTTCGGTGAGCTCAAATATGGTTCTTTCCATGTCTTCTGGGCTCTGACTAGAAGCTGTTGATCGTAGGGAACTACAAAAGCTGTCAGTATTTGGGAGCAATGACTAATTTTAGAAAGTACACTGACTAAAGACGATCAAGTGTTGATGCAAGGCAAGATGTGAATATCGAAAAGGCCATAACGTCTACCCATTGCGATGCATTCAGACCTGAGGCATGTTCATCTTGAGCGATTAATTTATCCACAAGCCAATTTGCGAGATTTATGTAAGGTGGCCTTCCAAGGGCGGCAGCTAACCACCTATCAAAAGCAAAGATAAGGAACGACAATCGGCGCCTGGCGCATATTTGAGCTAGTGGGATATTCCACGAAGAAGGATCAAGATGAAGTCCAATATTGGTAGCTGCTGACACAAGCATCCCCATAGTAGTCCATCGATAAGAGGAGTCAGATACTAGAGGATTTGAAGATGACCTGGCGACGAGTAAGAAGAGAGTTTGGATGGTAGCAATATTTGGGGAATGGATATCGAAAGCAACAGCGCTATTGATAAGATGGGCCAAGACTTCTGGGTCAGGCGAGTCGTATGCCATGTCAATGCAGAGCTGATCGTCATATATTGCGAAGGGCAAAGAAATCGAGTAAACAGCAGCTAAGAGACAAGGCGCGCTCGTAGCAGGCTCTGGAGGGGACTCGGTTGAGAAAATCGGATAGTGTGGTGCAATAAATCTCGTGTAAAGACCTATTAATCTCTTGCCCATATCTTGAGAGACAGCTTTTTCAAGTTCGGCTCTTTGCGTCGGTATTGATGTGGTGGTATGCCCTGCTTCTCGTCGACTTTGAACAAATAGTGATGGTTGAGAGATAAGGAATTGGACAGGCGGACTGTTGTTGACGGAACGAATGGCTAGTTGTTTGAACTTGAAGGTGCCATGTTCGTCTGATTTGTAGCGTTGTAGTAAGTATGGATCCATAGCCTCAGTGAGACCAAGCGTTTCTGGATGTAGGTTCTCGTGTCCATCTAGTAGTGGATATACACCGCTATACAAGCCTCCAGCTGATTCAGACGTAGATGATGGAGGATTACCGTCTGGCGTCTGAAAAATAAACTGGTATTCCGGTCCGTCTATATCCAGGTCTTGAAGGAAGTCCATGTTAATATCAGGAAAGGCATCAGTGCCCGTCGGTGAGACTATATCTCGTTGTAATACATCTTCTTCTGGCAGTATGGCTGTACGATCAATGCATTCATCAACTCGACTAGGAAGAATGTCTTCATTGAGGCTCCCAGGGCTCGTTTCGGCTGTCTGCTGCCTTTTGCGAGGTCGAGCTGCCTCGACGAAAGTGCATTCCCTCCCGTATTGCTGACATAACCTACATGGAGGTGCTGATTCAATACGACAGGCAGTCTTTCGGGAACGACAAAAGTCGCATGGCCTCTGCCGTTTGCTCATGTATTTTCGCATATTGGTTTCAGAAGTTGAATAAGATAAGGAGTTCGTGAGAATAACCACTGCGACTAAAGCAACTTTGGTTAAACTCGATGCACCACGTGATATGATTGGAGAGTGGGGATGCTAAGTTGGACCTAGCTGCCCGTGTTCAAGCGCCTGTATTTGCTATCATATCTCTCGACCTGAAACTTTAAGAGAGTATATCCATAGAAGTAAAAGTGTTTTCTATTCTATCCGCCCAGCTATAACTACTTGAAAGCCCCATGGGGTTTCTAAATATGCCTTTCCGGTTTTCTTTCTTTTTTTCTTATTCCTCGAGTTTCTCCTGTAAGGCATTCCCTGAGTTGCTAGTCTGCCTTGTCTTATAAAAAATGCCAAACAAGGCTGTGTAGAAATTGCAAAGCCAACACAATCATAAGGCAGACTTCTTAGTAAGATTTGTAGCCTGCGTATATCTTACCCCGCTTCTCATCGCATGTCATCCCGTTAGAACTTGGATATTGCGATATACTATTATTGCTCGAAGTTGCTGCGTTTCTTGAATTTTGTTGAACCCCCGTAGCCTTCAACTATAGCACATCATGCGTCTTATTAACGCAAGCACATTGGAGCTCCATGAGTTCTTCAGCGAAAATGTACCGCCATATGCAATCTTATCCCATGCCTGGGGCGACCAGGAAGTGACGTTTCAAGACTGGAAGGACCGTCAAAAAGCAGCATCGAAAATAGGCTTTTCCAAAATTCAAAGAGCCTGCTCCCAAGCGCTCAATATGAAACTCGAGTGGCTATGGGTTGACACCAACTGCATTGATAAGGCCAGCTCAGCAGAATTGACAGAGGCGATAAATTCTATGTTCGCATACTATCAGAAATCAGAAATCTGCTTTGCCTATTTGGTTGATGTACCTACTACCAACGAACAAAAGGAAGTGTTAATTCAACAGATCCGACACAGCCGCTGGTTCACTCGCGGGTGGACACTCCAGGAACTCGTAGCGCCGCGAGATGTTGTCTTTTATGCTGCAGATTGGTCCAGAATAGGCAGCAAAGATAAGTCGTTAGCTCGCCTGATCACATTAATCACAAACATCGACATGGTATATCTTAACGGATTAAAAAATATACAACAAGCCAGTATTGCAAAAAGAATGTCGTGGTTAGCAAAAAGAACAACGACGCGAACTGAAGATATGGCATACTGCATGCTTGGGATATTCGATATCAACATGCCGTTGCTATATGGGGAAAGCAAAAGGGCTTTCTTTCGGCTACAGGAAGAGATCATTAAGAGCTCAAACGATCACACAATCTTCTGCTGGGGATGGACACCGGATGTCCCGGGCGACTGGGGCAGTCTTCTTGCACCATGGCCAACTATTTTTGAAGGTGCCGGGGAGTTTGAAAGACTCAGAAGCAACGAAGTGTCTGTCTTTTCCATGACCAATGCTGGCTTATCAATTCGTCTACCCGTCATAACCACACCAGGAGGAAAGACTCACCACACGGGAGGAAAGAGTCACCGCAGCGGTCTCTCTTGGTTCATTATGCTCCAAGCGGCTCCAGCAAATACAATCCTTGATCATCCAGAATCAGCATGCATTCGAGTTTGGGGCAACAAGGTAGGCGATCAACTTTACGTCTCGCGTTACCATTATCCTCCCCGACCCATGACGATATCGAGATCTTGGGCTGCAAATTTTAAAAAAGAGTCTCTACTTATAATGACCAAACTTGCCAACGGATTAACGATGCAGAAAATATCGGAGGACTCGGATTCCGTCGACAATGGTAAAACCTTCAGTTTTGTTCCCATTTTTGGCTCACCAGATCTTGAGGCGGAATGGTATTTCAGGGGTACACATGGCGGAAACTCCAGTGCGAGTTTGTTACAGGGTATAGTTACAATGACAGTGGATGAAGAGGATGGAGTGGCTGCGTTGCTAGCCGAACAACGAGTAGCCGGCAAGTCTCGACGATCAAGTTCGTATATCCTGCTAGGGGTGAAGAAAAAAGACGACACTGGCTATGCTTCTGCTAAACCTGTCGCAGTAGAGGACGGATCCTCTGCTCTTGAGCCTGGCGTGTTGACGAGAACTTTGCGCCACTGGAAAGAAAGGGTGAAGACAGGGGAGTCTTTTACACCAGGGGGTTACTACAACAAGCATCTCGACATAACGATTGTATTGGAGAGATCCTGGGACGTGATAAGGAGGTCAAAGAATTCCTACTTTTTGTGTTTCTACAGAGGCGAATTCCACTCTTCTCCAGATGGCTTATGGCAACGAAGAATTATCGGGGATGGGAGCGATGTGGCGTCTGATATTGCGGACAGTGGAGTAAGGGTTAAGTACCAAGGAAAATTTTAGATACCTTATGTTCATAAATAATCAGAAATACGAAGGCCCCTGAAAGAGACTTGTCCAGTCGCATTTGCCAGGCAGCTTCGCTGTTGATTGTCGTTTTTTACCTACCTAGTTGTAGTCACCCCGCTAAAGTTTCCCAGGTTCTGAATTACGTTGATCTGTCGTCAAACCTCAACGTTGATAAATGGAGCAACAATGACGGTCGTGATGACGTCAACCATCGTCAGAGTCCTTTTTGCCAAAACTGCGTCGAGATTTCCATCTCTGACCTGACAAGTCATCCTTTTGCTTGATAAAATTATACAGCAAAAATACCTCCGAAAAATGGTGATCCAGTACCAAGGGGCTCAAATCCCCATCTCCTTCGCATCATGCAGTATTCCCATGAAGATCAAGGCCAGCCTCCCAGATAAACTGGACGCCATCCGAAAAGCTGGCTTTGATGGAATTGAACTGTCCATGCCGGATATTATTAGTTACGGGGAACTTCTCCATGGATCTCAACCAAAGGAGGACGATTATGACACTCTTGCTAGCGTCGGCAAGGAGGTCAAGTCCCTGACTGATGAGCTGGGCCTGAAGATCATGATGCTGCAGCCGTTCGCAAACTTTGAAGGATGGAAGAAGGGGGAGCATGATAAAGAGAGGAAGCAGGCTTTTGATAAGGCTCGGGGATGGGTTAAGGTCATGGAGGCAGCTGGCATAACATTGCTACAGGTAAGCTCGCCAACAATCAATAAGCCACATCAGTCACTAAACTCGGTCGCAGGTTGGCTCATCGGACTCGGAAGGAATCTCATCTTCTTTTGACGACTTAGCCGCCGACCTCGCAGAATTGGCAGATCTGCTTGCGGAAAAAGGCTTTAGCATCGCCTATGAAAACTGGTGCTGGGCCACACACGCGCCCACTTGGAAAACAGTCTGGGAAATCGTACAAAAGGCCAATCGACCCAACATCGGTCTCTGTCTCGACACCTTCCAAACGGCAGGCCTTGAATGGGGAGACCCTACTACTACCAGCGGCCTAGTCGACGCAAGCAGTCACCAAGAGCGTGAATCGCGCTGGAAGAAGAGTCTCGAGGAGCTAGCCGCTACGGTCCTAGCCGATAAGATTTATCTTTTGCAGATCTCAGATGCATACAAGATGGATCCGCCTATTGAGGACAAGAAAGATGAAGAGGGAAGCCGTCCTCGAGCTCGGTGGAGTCACGATTATAGACCTTTGCCATGTAATGGTGGATATTTGCCGGTCCAGGATATGCTACATGCTGTACTTCAGACTGGCTTCAGAAGTTGGCTCTCAGTGGAGGTATTTGATGGCCTTGAAGGGGAAAATACAGATATGAATGCGTATACGGTGGAGGCTGTTGAGTCATTGAAGAAGCTCATTCAGATTAGCGAATGATCCAGTAATCAGTTCTGAAGAAAGGACAAGTATCACGAAACAGCAAATCGAACAATTGCATCACCAAAGAATGCGCGCTCCGGTACTTCTATGGTTCGTTTCTAAGGGTGGTTCTATTGGGCACTCTCACTGAGGCTCGATCGTGTGCTTGGACAAGCTGGTGTTACCAGTGCGCCCAAACATGTTGCTACTGCATCGCACTCAGGACACCTTACTCGTAACAGCAGTATATTCCACCAGACCATCCAAAGCTTCATCGTGCTCACTCTCAATAACCTCAACATGCTTCGCAGAGCGAGGCGTAATCGAGCAAGGGAACGGTAATGGACTTGAATTGAAGCCCTCGGAGTAAGCAAAGCTGTCGCCTGTTAGTGTTCACATCTTCATAGCACTTGGGTTCCCACTTACATATCAACCTCGACATCATGTCCCTTCTCATCCTTCTCGGGATTGACTTCAAAACCCCAGAGAATACGCGCAATGTTGAGCGTCACAGATGCAGCTCCAAGATGCATGCCTGGGCAGATTCGTCGACCCCAGCCAAAAGCACTGTGGCCAAGTGTGCCAGGATACTCGCGCTTCTCCATGAAACGCTCGGGCCTGAACTCATGAGGCTCTGGAAAATCGGCCTCATTAAGATGGACTACCATCATTAGCCAGTGTCAAACACAATATTAATGTGATACTTACGAGTCCAGAGCGGCGCAATAATCGTGCTTCCCTTGGGAATGAACATGCCCTTGTATACATAATCCGCAGTACTAGCATGAGGAGTTCCACCAAGCACAGCAACAGGACGCCATCGTAGAGTTTCAGATGCAATGGCTCTGACGTACTCCAACTTGGGTAGATCTTCGAAAGTGGGAAGTCTGTCGTTTCCGACTACTCTATCAAGTTCTTCTTGAGCCTTGGGGATAAATTGAGGTCCGAACTTTACACACGCTAAGAGGAAGCTTGCCAATGAACCCGCAGACTGACAGGTGTTAGCGATGACAAATTGACATCCTGAATGGGTATGCTAACCGTCTCAACACCAGCACCAAAAGGCGATCCTGCAGTATATGCAATCTCTAGATCACTCATACCCAAACTCTGTTGCTCTTCAAGAAGATGTTTTGCAAAACACGTCGGTGCAGTGCCTCGAGCTACCTTCTCACGGACTTCATCCATAAGTTCAGTGTAAAGCTGGATGTCTTTCTCACGTTGTTGCAAAACTTCCTTTTTCCAAGGGGCCAAGAAGCTGGGCAGATACTTGAGGGCAGGATAACGCTCTACGGCGTATTTTCCAGGAATGCTACCATAGATGTCAATAATAAACACAGTGTAGAACAATTTGAAACTCACTTGACCATAGTCAGACGCTCCATGGCCTCAGCATTACGCCTCACCACAATATCACTTCTGACATCCTCAACCCTTCGTCCATAAGTAACAGTGACAATCACCGAGGCAGCGTAACGTTCCAAATGCATCCTGAAATCAGCAGGTGACTTGAGAAGATCGTGCATCAAAACCTTCGACTCAAGACTCTGAATGGGTCGATACGTTTCACTCTGTCGCTGCATAAACCCACCGTGCAACAGCTTTCTCCACCGTCGCCAATAAGAGGCATACGGTGCCATAAGACCTCTCATTCCACCGGATAGCAACTCGCCGCCCATGATGAATCGCGGACGAGAAGAAAACACCGCGCCACGCTTCTCAAGAAGATCCCAGGCTGCCTGGGCAGAGCCGAGAATAATGGTAGGCGTTGGGCCAAGCTGGAGATAGACGACATCGCCATATTGTTTGCTGAGTTCTTGGAACCAGAGCCATGGTTTACGGATACCGGTTCTGATGGTCTTGGGACCTGGAGGCAGTTGGGAGCGATGGGAGTAGAGTTTCCATTCTTGTTGGAGCTGGTTGAGTTAGGATTGGTAAACAGCGGGTTATTATTGGTGGATTGGACATACCCTTGGAAATATGAGAGCCAAATATGTGAGGCCCAGCGCGACGGCGGCGTAGATAATGAGTTTCACCACCATCTTGTCCAGTGTCGAAGAGACCTAGGGATGATCAAAGAGCAGATGCAGAATTGGCTTTGTCCAAGGTGTCATCCAGATTCGTCGGTTACCATCCGGTAATAAACAAGCCAAGACACACACCTCTTTGTAAGCCGAACAATCTCCTCTTCTCCTCAACTGCCACCCTCAATTGCCGACCCAAACTGATGGGTAAGCCACCCCCGCGTCACGACTCATACTAAAGAAATTAAACGATGATCTAATGACTCTAACATGTCGAAGCGAGCTGTCATGTTATTCCCATTCGCCTTTAACCCCGCATTCTAAACTGCAACCGGTTTGCCGACATGCTTAAACCCGGGGACCCCACGCTCGGCCAACATCCTTGTTTTTCGGTTAATTTTACCCCGAGTTTAGATAAAGAGGTTGCATTGTATCTGTTGACAACTGTTCAAAGCGAGGTGTAGATTTTTAAGCTTATTATCTTTGAATTGAGCGGTAGCAAACATGAAGAGCGACGCTTGGCTTAGCAAGCCTTTCTTGACTTCCATATTCCTCGGAATAGGAGGCTTTCTCTATGGATTGTAAGTCAACATGATAACCGCGTTTTTCTTACTCATATATCTCAGCGACTCGGGTATTATTACGCCAAGCTTGGCTCTGAGCTCATTCCTCACGTACTTCGGAAGACCAAGCCCGCCTCTTCGAGGTGCAATTGTTTCCATGTACCAAGCAGGAGGTAAAAAGAAACTTCTGACACGCGATTTATACTAACGAGGCATTAGCTTGGTTGGGCAGTGCTTCTGTTGGTATCACCAGTGACAGACTGGGTCGCCGTAAGGCCATAGCCTTTGGATGTATTTGGGGTGTAATCGGTGGTGCTATCATGGCTGGAGCTGCACATGTTGCAATGCGTGAGTACCAGAAACATCTCTATCATTGCCTGGCCTAACTGGGAATTAGTGATCATTGGCCGACTTCTTGTTGGCTTTGCTGTCGGTACTATCACTGGCGTATCTCCTGTATTTGGGGCCGAGATTGCCAAGGTGATTCAATTTAACTTCAGCTACCACTATCAAAATCGCTAATTTTTCTTTAGACTCATGAACGAGCCAAAGTTACCGCTGTAAACCAAATGAGTAAGTCCCCAAACCATCTCAGTATCCCACTCAAGCTAACATACTAGTGACCGCATGGGGCTTCTTCGTCGCCCTCTGGATAGGCGTCGCCGAAGGAAAATGGCACAACGCAAACCAATGGCGTCTCGGTTTCGCTATCCAAAGCATCCCGGCTCTTATTCTCGGAATCGGCGTCTTTTTTATCAACGAGTCGCCCCGATGGCTTTGCCTCAAAGGCCGCCATGATGAAGCCGAGAAGGCCTTCCGGGCTTATCACTACGACGGAACAAATGATGATTGGTGCCGGACCGAGTTCACTGTTATCCAAGTTAATATCTCTGAGGAATTACAAGCTCAGGGGCGGCTTTCATGGAGTGACCTCATCAAGACCCCTGCTTTCAGAAAACGACTCTTCGTTGGGTCCTTTGTCTGGGCGGCAGCTATGTTATCTGGTATTTCTTTCGTGCAGTACTACCAGACAGCTATCTACGCAACACTTCAGTTCAGCGAGGATCGCCAACTCCTTGTCAGTGGTCTCTACGGCTCTGTTGGCCCGGTCGCTTGCTTCCTGTCCTTGTTCTTCGTCGACAAGATCGGAAGGAAGAAGATTCTCGTTATCAGTGCTTCACTTCTGTCGCTTTGTTACCTGATCATTACGATCTTGGCGGCTCGGTTCCCTGCTGTTCCCGGTATGCCTACCAATGCTTCTGCACAGCGGGGCCTTATTGCCTGTATTTTTGCTGTGTCGGCGAATTACTCTGCTCTGCTTGGGCCAATGACATGGATTATTCCGTAAGTTCTGCCCTAGGTAACTCATAGGCTTTTGCTAACGATAAGCAGTCCCGAGGTTTTCACCACGGAGCTTCGAGCCAAGGCGAACGCCATTGTTCAGGTTGTCCACTACTCCATCAGTCTCATCATCACCCAATGCTCGCCGATCGCATTGGCTGCAGTAGGCTGGAAGTACTACGTGAGTAGACTCCTGTGCACTAACTAAGTATTGACGCTGACCCTTCCCTAGATTCTCTTCATTCTAACCAATGCACTCTGCGCTCTCATATTTTTCTTCGTTTATCCTGAAACCCGGGGCAAGTCTCTCGAAGAGATTGACGAAATCTTTGGTGATGTCAAGATTGTGCACGAAGAGGATGTTAGATTCTCCGAGAAGACTGGTGTAGAAACGGTCGAGGCACGGGATCAGCGTATCATGTAGGGATTCCGGAGGACCTATATATAACTCAAAGTGCAGAGTTTTATTAAGGAAGAGTCTTGTCTTTAATTGTCTTGACTCTGCTAATGTTACATGATTGGAAGTTATCTATATACAGATGAAGTTGAATCTTGGAACCCAGGAGTTTCAATGCTGCATAATCTAAAGACACTGGGAGTACCACTCGCTGTGCTTGGTGCACTTGAGACCAGAAACACACTTGGTAGGACCAGTGTAGCTAGCACCACCACCGCATTGGGCATAGGCAGCGGCTGTGACACCAGACTCGGCCTTCTCAGTAGGCTTCTCAGTGGCAGTTTCAGCAACGGGCGCTTTGACGGTAGCGGTGGACTTGGGAGCAGATGACTTAGTGGTAGTGGGCTTGGAAGCAACAGGCGCAGTAGAGGTCTTTTTAGCGCTGGAAGAAGCAGTCTTAGAACCCGAGCTAGACGCGCTGGATTGCCAGCCGCGGTGACGAGAAAGCTCATACCACCAGTTTCTCAACATCCAGCCATCAAAGTCAGTGACCTCCATAGCAGATCCAGCAAGCATGATGAACTTTGACTGGCCGGTAGGAGTCCAGTCATAAAAGTCATCGAGAGCAAAGGTATGACCAATCTCATGCTGGAGAATGTGAATGTTCTTCGTACCAAGGAGCTCCATGAAGTACTCGCGGCCAATGCGCTGACCCCAGTCACCACCAGCACCGCCCTGCATACCATCGGTGAGCCAGAGAGAGTTATCGTAGTGTCGCTCGGCACCTCCAGGGCAGCTGCTGTAGTCGCCATCTTGGTGGAAGAAGCGACCGCACTTCTCAGAGCATTGGGGAATACCCTCGGCGTCGGTGTCGGTGTAAATGTCCAGACCCTCAGTAGAGCCCTGAAGAAGACTCTTATCCTTGACAGCCCATCCGACGACGTTGATTTTAACAGTCTCGTAAGGGAAGTTATCCCATCCAGAAACCCATTTCATCCAGCTAGCATACGACTCCTGAAGAGCAGTAGCTACCTTCGCTCGCTGCTCAGCCGTGACAGAAGCACTAGACTCCCATCGAACACAAACGTTGAGCTTGCCCTTTCCTGCAATGACCTGATCCCAACCGTAGTTCTTGAAACCAAGAGCATCACTGTAGGTCTTGACCTCGTGATCCCAGACTTCTTTGAGAGCACCGGCGAGGTCAGAGGGCGGATTCCATCCTGACTGGCGCTTCGTAGGACGGTTGCGAGGGATAGTGTTCCATGATCGAGCTTTGACGGGCGTGAGGGCCTGCCACACGGAACCGTCAAGGTCGGACTTTGCAGAATCGAAGGAGTGAGCTACGGTGGATGTAGCGAAGGCCATGAGGCCAGCGGCGGAAGTGAAACGCATGTTCGCGAGCTGAAGAACGAAACGAAGGTGATTTTTTTGTTAAACGAATGTTAATTTGGAAAAGAAACGAAAGCACAAGAAAAGAGTGTCTACCAGAGAAGCTTGTCAATATCTCGATGAAAGAGAAGCCATTCTCTCACACTATATAGGATAGTTTCCATTGAATCGCGTTATATCGAGTTACGAGGCTTCGACAGCCTCATTGGCGGGATAATAAAACGGAAACAATAGAGCAGAATATCCGTGTGATCCCCATACCTTCTTATTTATGAATTCGCCTAACCGCTGCCCCGTCCTGTCCATGCACGTTCTTCATGTCTCTATACGGTAGGTGTCTCCGGACATGTTGTCATACCGAATGCGGAAGTTTTCGGCGTTGAATGCAGTTCTATCTACCAACCTTTAACATAACAATTAGCTTGTCGATATCTTCAGGGTATTTTATTTTTGTCGATTCTCCAACAGCCGTCATTAAATTTTCATACTGTCTGGGAATAAAGGATCTACCCTGAACCATCACATAGAAGCTTATCTCTAGCCAAATCTTATTATTTTCGATCTAAACTACAACCAGATAACCAAAGTTATCCCTCCTTCCAAGTTCTCATTCATGGTACCATTCACAGCGTGTTTCATGTGACATTCTTACCCCGTAGCATCATCCTTAATCTGAGACATTCGGCAAACAAGTTGAATCCGAACCCGCGGATCCGAAATGACAGGACATGGGTTTTTGCGACGATACGGGGAGTTTGTGAATTCATATCCACTTCCCGAGTTATCTGATTATCTGGTCTTTCCCACATCACGATTATCTCTTATCCTATACGCGCATCCCCTAAATATTGTCTCCACGCTCGAGTTGGCACGTGAGCCAGACCCAAAAATTAACCTCGGCCAAACCCGAATTCGGGTTTAGACCCGAAAAACGCCAGCTCACAATGGAAACCCGAGACCCCGCCCAGAGCCATCTCGAGAATCATCCCAACTGAAACGCGAACCGGAAACGATGAGAACAACAATTGCTTGTGAGAGGTAATTTAGCCTTGTCTTCAATTGCAAGTATAGAGTTCTAATGTGGTTTGTAGATGCAGGTAAACTTCCTCTCTAGGAACTGTCATTCTGTCTGACCACCATCAACAGAAGATCAAAAGTCAAGTGTAGGCATAATGACCAGCCCCCTTGTGCAGGGTGTGTAAAGAGTGGCCATACTGAAACATGCATTTTGAGTGGCCCTATCTTTGGTCAATATTCGGGCTCTAAATCGAGGCCTGCCAAGAAACGGCGAATCAGCACAGATCAGACACGAAGCAATGGTAGCCCTTCGAACAATGGCTGGCAAGATGTCAATCAAGTCTTCGATCAAACTCCGAGAGCTGAAGTGATATCTGCTATCAACTTATTCCGAGCCCAATTCCCCGAGTTTGGGTTTCTGCACCCTGACGATCTTGAGTATCGCGAGGATGAACTCAGTACTGTACAGAAACTTAGACTTTTAGTTATCGTTGCAGTGTCACATCGCTATAAGCAAACTTACCCTACAGAAATCAATAACCGCAACATCTTATTCATAGCCAGTGAGGCGCAAAAGAAGCTTACGAGCGGTCCCAACCTCGCTCTTATCCAGACATTCCTCATTTTATCGCTATGCAACTGGGGCGATGGTGACGGTTTCAATGCGTGGATGCACTGTGGTATCGCTACCAGAATGGCCCAAGGACTCCTCAGCACTGGGTTTGCAACTTGCAGCAAGAGAGAAACACTCTCAGAACTTGAGAAAAGAACACTTTGGACATGCTTCAAAATGGACAGACTATTGAGTTGCGGGAAAAGACGACAGGCTATATTTCCAGATGAGGAGATGCACTTCTCTCCGCCCGTAAACGACACCCAATTCCTCTTTGGGCAAGTTTCTCAGTCATCTTCCTTGGATGAAAGTCTCCGAAGCTATGGTCCAGACGATCATCTTATCCTTCTCATCCAAGGACTGCGCATCTGGTCAAGAGTTCATACCTGGATCGCAGAAGGTGGGAGAAGACAACCTGGCATGACTGAGCCGGAGCAGTGTCCTTTCAATGAGACTTCAGACTGGAATAAGATGAAGCAAGATTTGATGAAATGGCGCGAGTCTCAAGATGCACTAATGAGGTATCCTGGTTCAAAGGTATCGGTGCACGCTCAGCGTGGTCAGGCTGAGAGGTTTGGATACATCAACTTGGTCTACTACGTCACGTAAGTCTCTATGTCAGCACCTCTTGAACTAAACTAATCAAATCTGTAGTCTACTCTTCCTCTGCCGAGAATTTATACCCTTCAGTCCCGTCGACGAAGTCAAACCCCGAGGCCCCATAGAACCCCCTCTACTCAAAGCTAGAGGCCCAGATTCATTCTGGCTCCAGAACGTCTTTGACCTATACGACGCAGCAACCCAAATCTCAGCCTTATTATCTGATCTTGAGCACGTAGGCTGCCCTCTCCGCACGCCATTCTCTGGCCTATGCGCTTTCTCATCTACCCTATGGAGCATCTACGGTGCAGCATTCCCAAACTTCATGGGCTTTACCGAAGTCCAGACTGTAGATGCAAATGCTCAAGCAGAACGAACAATGACCTGTCTTATGAGGATTGGAAAGGTATGGAGACTTGCTGAGGAGTGGATTGATGTTCTCAATACAGCCAAGAGTGTCATGACGCGTGTTAGTGAAGGAAGACGCGTTAAAAGATCGAGGTATGATTATCCAGAGTTGGAGGACTCTATTCATCTGGCGCCATTGCAGGGAATGCCAAGACAGACGTTTGATCCGCTTACTTCGACTTCTGTTCCTGCGGGTGACGATGTTTCAAAATTGCATCAATTAGTAGCGGGAGATTCAGAAACTACAACGGATGCTTCAGAGGGGCTCACATTTCTCGAAGAGGCGATGAGCGGGAATGAGTTTGTAGGCGAAGACTGGTGGAGGCTGTTATCTTTTAGCGATGATCCCCATCTTCTGACTACAAGTATGAATAATGTGGGAGACGATAATGCGATTTAGGTATCTTTATTTCAACAAAAATATTTGAAGAGGTTGATTCAATTCGGCTTTGTTGGTGACCCGAAACTATCCAAACCCGAATCGCTTGTCCTAACCCGAGCGGCTTCACTTCATTGCTCCACCTTGGAACCTCAATATATAACTACCGATCTCGGCATTTAAACTACAACTATAGTTCTTCAATTTCATCAGCCATCTTGTACCTCATCATCTGGCTTCAGAAAGCTTAGAAAGGACCTTCTATTTCATAACAATGGGCGATCTCCAATCATCATCGACCGCAGAGCCCCATCTCATGCACCGCTCTCTTATCACCCCTCCTGAGTCCGTTAGCTCCGCATCGGGCGTATGGATCACCCTATCATCCGGCCGCAAGATCCTCGATGGCTGCGCTGGGGCTGCAGTTGCCATCATAGGCCACGGAAATGCTGAAGTTCGTGAGGCTATGGTCGAGCAGGCAATGAAAGTCTCGTATGTGCACACCTTGACCTACACAACGGACAGTGCCGAAGATCTCGCCAACGATATTCTGGAGGGCGAACCCTATGGTTTGACCAGGGCATACTTCGTGGGCTCCGGAAGTGAGGCTATGGATTCAGCTATGAAGATCGCTCGCCAATATCATGTTGAGAATGGACAACCTCAGCGGACGCGGTTTGTCTCAAGAAGGCAAGCATACCATGGAAATACCATTGGAGCCATGAGCGTGGGTAGCTTCTTAGCCCGAAGAGCTCCATATGAGAATGCCATTCTTCTAGACAACGTCAGCTACGTTAGCCCTGCATACGAATACCGAGTCCGAAAAGACGACGAGACAGAGCAAGAATACGCCCAGCGGCTAGTAGACGAGCTCGAAGCAGAGTTCCTAGCTGTGGGTCCAGATACAATTATCGCTTTCACAGCAGAGACAGTTGGTGGCGCAACAGCAGGCTGCATCAGCCCTCCACCCGGTTACTTCGAAGGCGTTAGCAAAGTCTGTCGAAAGTACGGAATCCTCCTGATTCTGGATGAAGTCATGTGCGGAGTCGGTCGATGCGGAACTTTCTTTGCCTTTGAACAGGATGGTGACGTGCGTCCTGATATCGTCACCACAGGAAAGGGTCTTGGAGGAGGATATGTGCCTATTGCTGCGACGCTGATTCACAAGAACATCATCGACGTGTTGAAGAAGGGAACTGCGAGTTTTAACCACGGACATACGTATCAAGCTCATCCTGTGAGCTGTGCTATTGGACTGGCGATTCAGAAAATTATTAAGAGGGATGGTCTGGTTTCTCGCTGTGCCAAGCTCGGAGAGAAATTACACCAGTCTCTGATTCGAGTTTTCCAACATCTTGAGTTTGTCGGAAATATTCGTGGGCGTGGCCTCTTCTGGGGTATCGAATTTGTGCAAGATAAGAAAACCAAGAAGCCGTTTGACAGTAAGATTCGCTTTGGTATTCAGGTTCAAGAAAGGGCTTTTCAGCTGGGGTTGGCTGTTTATCCGGGAAGTGGAACGGCTGATGGTCAACAGGGAGACCATGTCATTGTGTCTCCGCCATTGACGATCACAGAGGAGGAGATGGACCAGATTGTTGTGTTGCTGAAGAAGGCTTATGACGATGTCGCTGCTAAGTATAGCTGAGTTAAACTATTGAATAAAAGAGGTTGAATGGTCTCAAGTGCACTGGAGATGTTTGTAGAAAAAGCTCTTTCGTGAATGCTAACTAAGTAAAGTAAGACGCGCCACTGAAAAAGTAATTGAATATTTGGTCTATGGATTTAGAAGAGTATTTAAAGGCTAATTACTTGATTGAAGAGCTAACTGTAGCCTCCTTGCTATTTCGTGGTGGCCACGCTCAACAGCTATATCAAGCGGTGTCTGACCTATGACGTCTTCGATTTTCAGATCAGCATGATGAATTAAAAGCTCCTCAACAACCGGAACATGACCATGCTCTACGGCAACATGAAGGGACGTTCGACCTGATCTAGCTCTCTTATCAACCATGGCTTTATAAAAGAGAAGCAGCTTTGCCACCTGTTCATGCCCCTTCTCGCAAGCAAAATGAAGTGGAGTCCAGCCCATACTATTCTCGATGTCCACCTGGGTGCCACGATCAAGCATTAGTTTTACTACTGACACATGCCCATACCTGGAAGCCTCATGAAGTGGTGATCTACCGTCAAGGTTCATCTTTGTATCAGTGCCGTGATCAAGGAGTAGCTTGACCACTTCATCGTGGCCTCCTTCGCAAGCAAGATCGAGTGCCGTCTGACCACTTCCTCCAAGGATATCTGTGGAAGCTCCATGATCAAGGAGCTCCCTGACAACTTTGAAATACCCATACATAGAAGCTTGATGCAGTGCCGTCGAGCGGGTTATCCTTTCTTGGGCGTCTATTTGGGCTCCATGAGCAAGCAATAGTCTTACTATCATGGCATGGCCATTTTGAGAAGCGAGATGAAGTGGCCTGTTACCAAACATTTCAGACTCGTAGTTGACTTCAGCTCCTCCCAAAAGAAGGTCCTTTACCTCTTCGGTATTGCCATCCATACAAGCATCCTCAAGTCTTGTTTCGGGCGAGAAGAGTTCCCGTAGCACTTTGGCTTCCTCCTTTGCTTGTGCTTGGTTTCGTTCCAGTTCGTTGAGCATGATATCTGTCGTGATTGCCAAGCCATTGATAGCATCTATCATCCGCCTCATGGTCGGCGTCTCACGGATACCACTTGGCCTTTTGTAGATGATGTTATGCTGAACCTCTGCCCAGGCCTGAGTTACCACTGTTCCGACCTGAATCTCTACTCTCGACGAGCTAAAGATCTTCTTCGAGGATAGCTTTTCTTGGATCGACTTGACCTCCAGCGGCGGGCTTTTCCATTCAACGACCACTTGCCAAGATTTGTAGCCGTAGTGCTCCCAGTTGTGAACGTCCCCGTCACCGTTCTGACTGATCCACCGCCCGTTCAAGTGTTTCTTGATGCTTTGGTTTCTGCCTGTGACAGCAGATCGAGTTGTATCAGTGACAGTGCCAAATGTCCAAGCGATATCGAAGAACTGATTGATCTTCTCTGCAATCTTGACAACGTCGCCTGGAAAGTATAGCCCGATGCGCACTCCAGCTAGATCTCCCATGTCAGGATGCTCAAAGACACTCCTCTTCTGGTCTGTGTCGTCTCCAATATACCACGCCATAAAGTCTGGGTCTTCTGCCATATCACTGAGCTTCTTTTGCAACGAATCATACTTCTTTGATCGGCTTTGCACCATTCCTTTGATCCCATCGGTCTCGAGTAGTTCCTCGCATTTTTTCTGAGTAAAGGCAGCTAAAGTTTTAAATTGCTGTTGGGTCTCCTGGCTTTCGTATTGCTGAAGGAGCTCCTTGATTTGCGCCTTGATTTGCTCCTTGTATGACTTGGAGCCGATATTTGAGGCCATTGCGAGAGCTGGTTGAATATCAGGTTGAGAGCATGAGTTGTTTGCTATTCACGTATAAACCACAAGCTTTATGGAGGCAGATTCAGCTGCTACTTATAGGTTTGCCGACGGACGGAAAACCCTAGATTTGCTTTTATGCCTTATCGTCTGAGAGTTAGCCAAGTATTGCTGCGCCTCAGATGGCTGTGATTTGCAAAGCGATCCATTTGCTGGTTATGTGACTAGAAATGCAAGGGAACCTGCCTCGCTGCAGCCAAAAATGAGCTTGTCATCATTGTGCAGATATCTTTCAAGCCCCCAAGGCAGAATTGCAGTCGCCAACACTCTGTAAGTACCCGATAGTCACTTGGCCATTGCTGAAATTCGAGATTCCCAATCCCAAAAGACGGTCGAAGTGGTTTTATCAAAGCGGCTGAAATCACACTACAAAACGGGACAGCCATGGGCTGGAATGGAAGCTGGACAATTTTACACAATCCAATCTTTTGCTGAAGGGTGAATAAGGGTGTTAATACAGTACCTAAAATTATGGTCCAAAAGTCTGAGAAC